>JAXIUT010015252.1:0-21241 GCA_035586675.1 Eurytoma californica
TGGTGTGATACTTTATGTAGTTACACTTGTGATTTTTTGGACCGCGAAATTATCACATACTTCCCACACAGTTACCATAGGTACTTTATGTAGTAATTTAAACTTTTTTGAGGTACCGATGTAGTATCTATGTGGTACATTTTGTATCACTATGTGGTAGCACGTGTAATCTGTTTCTGTAAGGGTTTATACATTTTGGGGTTAAACAGTTTATTTTGAAATGCTTATTTCTAATTTACTCAACTATTTTTGTATCTCAGTGCTAAGATTGAACATAAATCAACTGACATTGTTTCACGTCAATTAATCCGAATGATTAATTCAATGCACGGTCTGATATTCATTCCTAAATAAAGTTCTCAGCCGGATTGGCCTTATTGTCGCAAAACCGTGTCGAGCTTTATAAATATTCCGTAAATTTTATTCTTTAATGAAAGTCGATTGTGCGTCACTGCTTAAAAATAAGAAAAAAAAAAGGAGGGACAGAAGTTTGGAATAACGATGATGCGGTAACATTAGCCTTATCTAAAGTACGCATTCGCCAAACTGCGCGAACTTTTTCACGTTCGGGATTATGTTAAGCAGTACCGGTGTAAAACAAACCGCTTCAATTAACATATATCGACCAGGCGGATATACGAGAGTCCGGGGTGGCTCCTCCGCGACTAATTATCGCCGGAGTGCCGCGCGGGGTCCCCGGCGCCGTAAATCCAGAAATAATTCGCGCGCCGCGGCGTATTTTTCAGCCGAGTTCGACGAGCCTCGCTTTCATTTACAGGGGGAGGCGAAAGCTCGCCGGACTTTTTGAATATAAATCCCGAGCGGAAAATCCCATCTAATAGCGCGAGCGGCAGCTGGAAGCCGGCGCGGCGCTTTATGCGTCCCGGTGCTTTCCCGCCACCCCCCCGCTAACACTCTACGGATCGGGCTGTAATTCAATTGGAGAAAATGCCGCGAGCGCGAGAAAAGCGAGCAGTCACATAAATTCACCGGTCGGGTGGCCGATCGATTCCCGCGCGCGCTGTTTTCGCGCGCAAGACAAGCGGGCGCGTCCTTGAGGCGCGCTGCTACTTTAATGGAAAATCGTCGCGGCGAAATTCAACGAAATTTTATCGGGCACGCCGTCTCTCCCGCGGAATTTATCAAACGATTAAACGGAAAGAGTCTCAATTTACGAGGCGGCGCGGGAGCTCCATAAATAAAGCGCGGCGCTTAATGAAAGTCACGGGAGCCGACGGGCGCGTATACCGGCGCGGATGTGCGGCCGCCGCGCGTAAATCAGCCGGCCATCAATGACAGACGACCAAGCGCGCCGACAGACACGTGTGCAAACAGACGCGCCGCGGGGACGTAAAAACGCCTCTTTCAGAGCGGCGGCGACGGAGCCCCGAGCGGGCCCGGCGGGAAAAAATCGTTTTTCTTTTTTATTTTACGGGCCTCTTGAAATTTGTAAGGCTGCATCAATAAGTGATCGTACCATCTCTTAGTAGTCAAAGTTTCAAAGGTGCTTTTTTCGCTGAAGCAAAGTTTCAATATTTAATGAGCTGTATTTCGCTTGGTGATCATTTTTCTTGATATACACTAATATAGAGTTATTTAATAAATGAAAAGATAATTGGGTAGTTTTATAACAAAGGATACTTTGAAAGCTTAGAATATTCGAAGAAGAGATTTTAATTGTCAGTTAATTAGCATCTTAATATTTTTCCTTAATATTCGAAGGAATACTTTTTAAATTATACTCGTTATACTACAGTTAGTAAAAAACTAAAAATAAATCATGATTTTTATTAGACTCGGCTATTCCTTAATTTATCAACGGCACCGTCGACTCTTAAAATTAATTTAGCAATCAATGACTAGCAGTACTTCAGCTTTTGCAAAAAGCGCATCTAGGAGAGCCGCGCATATAAATCTCCAGCAGCGATTTTCCAGAAAATCTCCAAGCCGAACTTGGAGTTCCCATCCACGACCCTTTCACATCCTGCTAACGGGGTAAAATTACCGCGCGGCCATCTCGCTCCATTTTTCGCGGGCGCGCGACCTTTACGATCCTCGCGACGATCGCGTTAACGACCCTAATGCTCGCCTGCCGGCAAATTTCCCCTCATCAGCATAAACAGCCGACTTGCCGATCGGCGCTGCGTGTTAAAAAAAAAGAGCGATTCGCCTCTTTTCCGCGCAATTTTTATACCCCCGTGGCTGGAACAACCGGGTTATTCACTCGCGTCTCGTTTTCAGCATTCCGCGCGCGCTTTTTTTTTTTTTTGTTCGAGCGCTTTCCAAGCCCTGCAAAAATAGAGCGCGGCCGGCCGTGGTGCGCGCACTCGACCGATATATACCGCGCGCGAGCGTTCGTACTACATGTTTATTCTGCCGCGGCTGCTTGGGCTTTTCTGGAGTGCGCGCGAGTGCCGGCTGCACAATGCCGCCATTCGATGGATTTTTTTCCCCGCGGCGGCCCCGACGTCGGAATCTAGCCCCCGGGGGTGGAAAAAAAAAAAAAAAAAAAATTCCATCCACCCGGCGCCGTTCGTTAGGTGTGCTATCCGTCGCCCGGTGGCTGGCGCCGCCCGCGGCGGCGTCTTCGGAATCAATTACCGGTAGACGCGCGGGAAAAACTTTAAATGCGACGCTTTCGACTCCTTTCTTCGCGGATCGAGCCGATAGATTTGGCCATTTATCACGATCGTTATAGGCGGAACGCCCTTTTTTATTATTTTTTTTTATTTCATTCACTGTGGATGCAGATTTTGAAACGTTAAGTGCGTTTTGGAATTATTTTAAGGATTTTTCTTTTACGCGGAAATTTTGTTATATTAGACTGAAGATGGATTAAGTGGTATTTCGATTTTAGCAAGTAATTATTATGGACTCTCATCAAACTGCTACATTATTCAAATATTCAACATTAATTAATAATTATACCTACATATTACGCTATATTACGCATCGGATACCGCTTTAATTACGTTAAATCCGCGGTAAGAAACAAAAAAGGTAATCGTATTACTGACCAGAGTGGATTCCGCAACTGTCGAAATCGCATAAAGTAACGGAATTGCGTAACGAGCATCGATTAAAAACTCTCGTTTCGTGCGCACATAAATTAATCGTAAAAAATACTTTAATATTAGTTTACTGCGAGTAAAAGAGCGGGTCGCCGCGACTGAATTTTTTACTTTTCGGATGGACCGTGGCTGCTTCGCGCGCGCACAGCCGGATATCGATCGAAGGGGGCCACCTCCTCGGGTTCACGTACTTACTGCGGGCGCAAACTTTGACGTGGTAAACTGGTTTAGCGAAAAATGGCTTAACTTCGAGTAGCGTCGCGGGACGGTATTACCCCCGGCCCCCCCCCGTTCGGTCGCCGTCTGCTTCCGATTGTGATTTAGCCCCCGGGGCTAAATTGGACGGCGCTGTTTGATCTCGTAATCGCGCGCGACGTCGGGGGCCGGCGCGGGGCATTAGCGATATGCCCGGAAACGAGGATTTTCCCGACCGCTGTACGCTTCCGGAATTATTTTCGCGAATTTCTGCTTTCATTGTTACATTGCCGAAGAAAAATAATTTACTTTGTAGCGACAAAGGAAACTTTCGAAATACCCTATATACTTTCTTTTAAATTTTGGGTACTGCAAGTTTTAATTGCACTCGAAGCTTGTCTTTTTATTTCTTGGTGCAAATTCTTTGCCACAATGGCGAGGTTTTTGTAGAGGTTGAGGGTCGTTTTTGCAATGACGTAACGGGGTCTTATTTTGAAAAAAATGTTTTGCCTTTGTGTGTTTATGTTTTTTTCGCATTGTTAAAGGGTAAATTGTGTGCCCTGAACGCCGGAGGGAGCTGTTCAACATTGTCAAAGGCACACAGCGATTAAAAATGAATTGTGTTTAATTGCTTTTAAAATTTAAACTCGCATTATTGTTGTATTCTGTAAACAAATTTAACGTGTATTTTACCTTGAGCAATTGTTTTTTGATTATTCGAGCAAAAAAGTTTAATAATTAAGGTTCAATTTTGTGGTAAATACCTAAAGTGCGATATTTTCATTGCAGAAGAAAAGTGTATGTTAAGCTGTAACTGATGATTATAAGGGGATAATGCAAATTTTGACGATCTTCTAGGGTTGAGAAGCACTAAAGAGTTTATAAGACTGTATACTTGGACGAAAGGAAACGGGAGGCACTTTAGACTCTTGGCAAGCTTGGATAACTACATAAACGACGCAGCCTGGTTCATTTAAGTTTTGTAACAGACTGGCAAAGATGTACTTTTCAGTTTTAATAATATATCGTGCTTTTTAAAGCTCATTTTAATACTTGTAAATACGATCCTTCGTTAAAAATTCACGCAGTTGTAGCGGGGTCTTTCTCTTTCCTTTAAATAAAACTTTTCCAAAGTTTACACGCTATGTTTATGAAATTTCTTTGTGAAATGTTGAAACCTATTAAAAAGCAAGTTTATAAAAAAACTTCGAATAATACAAATTGGCTCTATTTAGTTATTCAGTTGCATTAATAATATAAGCTCCGAAATATAACATTTTTTTAGGTACTAAATAACTTTTAATTGATTGCACTGCTAACTTTTGATGAATAATATTTAGTTTTTGAAGCATTTTGTGTCACCTGTTATGTTCACCTTTTCCCTGCAATTCTATTTTTCTTAAATAATGAAATAGAATTTGGAGCGATTGCGAAGTAATTTAAAAATGAACAAACTTCATCGTAAAAGCTATTTTATCCCTGACTGCACAATTTAACTTTTCAAGTATAACATTTTTAATGAAACCACTTCTTTAATATGCATGAAAAAGTGTGGTAAATGGGACATCTAACAGACTTGTTTATTTTAAAGAAAATCCATCTAATAAAATTTGTACAAAAAAGGTACTTTATTTCTTTAATATCTGAAAAGAATGAGGATTTTATAAAAATCACGGTGCCCCACTTAATCCCTTAAAAAGAAATAGTTTAAAATTTCATGAACTATTCGCAATTAATCTTCGAGAATCTTAGAAAAATGACAGAAAAGTAAGTAATTCCGGAGTCGGTACGCGAAGCCGGAGAACAATAGCCGTAAAGCCGCGGAGCCGATAACGGAATAAAGTGCACGAACGGGCGGACGGGTACCCCGTCCCTCCGTATTTGAATATACAGGTCGGCGCATCAAAGAAGACGAGTTCGCGAAAGTTGCGGGGTGGGTCGTGGCTGCGCCCGATTCTTCGCCGGCCGCGGAATGGTCCTGTATATATAACGTCTGGCCGTAACGGTCGCGAACCGAGGGGGTGTTACCTTTATCTCGTCGACTAGACGCGAAACGATGCGGGAGAGATGAAGCGCCGGCGCTGAAGAGCCCCGGCTGAGAGCTTCATTGTGCCGGCGGAAAATTCTCTCAACCTCTCGGCGTCCATTTTTGCGGAAACGTTATTACGACGGGAAAGGGCTGCACTCGTGGCGCCGCGACGATTTGTGTGGGCCCTTCCTTTGCGCCGGGGCTTCCCTATTTATTTATTTTTTTTTTCAGCCCTCCACGTCGCCCCTTCTCCCTGTCGTCGGCCACTCGAGTCGACGTTGTTTATCGCTCGCCACCGTGATTTTTTTTTCCGAGGGTCTTATAAGCGTGGCAGGGGGTAACGGATACGTTTCGACGCCACTTTTTTGGAGGAGCTCTCGTCTTTTCGATCCACGATAGGGTTTTATTACACTCGCAACGGCTACTTTTAGTTTCTATAGAGAGATTTACATCTTAACAAATTATATTGAGCTAAAATTTTTGGGTTGCAAATAAAGACACAAATTTTGCATTAATTTTTTTATAATTAATTTATTTAAAATTAAATTAAAATGTAAAATGACTCGAATGCTCATAATTTAGTACAATTTAAAAAGGAAAAAACTTTAAATTTTTTAATTTATTTAAAATTATACAGATTGAATTTGTTTACCAGGTGGATTTGATAAAATAAACTTTTAACGTCTCTAATTTTAGAATAGTTCAATACATATATTCGATTTTTGATTTTATACCAGTAAATGAATTCTGCTCTCAACTCAAACGTAATTAGTATACATTAAATATGTAAATATAGGGGACATTTTACTTCAATAATTTTCTAATAATCTATGCACCATCGGACTGTAGCTTTGACAGTATATCATTACAAATTTATTTTCCGTAATTTGTACGAGAGAAGTAATTATATTACACCGAAGCATTAATATTTAAATTAGAATAACGATGTCAATCTACGTTGCATCAATGTTGTATTTTACCAAGCGAAAGCCGGAAATATTTTATCCTCCGCATAATTACCATTGATTCTGTCGCTACAAAACATTTTCGAGGTAAAAAATTTTACGCACGAAAAAAAAAGCGTGAATTGACAGCACTTTCAAATACACCGACAATCCGATCCAGTTTTATCAACAGTGCACTCTACACCGTGAAAGAACCCCTTTTTTTTTACCTCTGAAATCTGGAGTCCCGAACCCCGCTGAAAGCACAGCACCCCTGGCGCGCGGTCGCGCAATTTTCCGGAAAAGCCGCGAATGGCAATCCATCGTCGTCCCCGCGCGAGGCGATCCGGGGAGGAGTCGCTCGCCCGCGCAGAGCGCGCCTCGGCTAGGCCAGCATAAATACCGGCGCCGCGCGCGTATCGATTTGCAATTTGGCAAATTGATAATCGGCGGCAGATGGCCGCGGGCGCGCGGATCGATCCCCGCGCGAGACGCAAAAGAGGCGACCGATGATTTTTATCCAGGCGGCGCTTCGTTTCAGCTGGGCGCTGAGTTAGAGAAGACGAGCGGGCGCGCGGGCGAGTCTAATTTTTATACATAAGCGAGCGGAGTAAAAGTTTAATAACTGAGCCGGGAGGGCCCTGCAGACTGTGCGGAGCAGGCGAGTTTATATATCAGGTTTGCGAGTGCTTATTTTCCCCTATTAATTTTTAATGCATCGCTGGATCAGACGTGCGCAAGAGTCTCTCTTTTCCATATATCCCATTCCCCCGGCTCTTGCGTGCGCCTGAAAAACTCGTGAAAAATTGCCGCGAGCGGGGGGCTTACCGTGGCTCTCTCTCGACTTTTTGTTTTTTTTTTCCTGGCTTTTCCCCCACGTGCACTCGCGCCAGTTATCGGGCTACTTCTCCGGCGGTATGCCAATCGGTTTATGGCCGTGCCTCGATGATTCTCTCATTATGGCTCGTTTTATTTAACGCTAGTCTAATAATTTTATTCCATTTGTGCTATTTTCCGTAAAATTACGCGGTACTATATTTTAGTCAACTATTAAGCATTTTTGCTTTTGACTGCGATAAAGTTACTATATATTACTATTTCTATAGAAGAAAAAATTATATACATTGAAAATACGGGTTTCTTTAGCACGTCAATAGATTTTTCATGTGAACATTTTTTTTTGCATGTATATTTTAAATGAAAATCGTGAAATTTCAATTTTTAATCTAGCGTTGTTTAACTTTTTGCAATATCAGTTTTACTAAAAGAGTTATTTAGTGAAATTATCGTACAGTCGTAAGGATTTTCAATATTGTTTAATTTATAGTGCAACGTTGATATTATTCAAAATAGTAGTAAACACTGTAAACATAATTCGGTAAATAGTTTATTAAATAAAATTAATTGAAACCGACGATTTCTAAATTAGTTTTTTAAAGGTTTCCTTTACAATTAAAAGGAGATTGGCACATATAGCATTTTTTTATTTACACGAGAATGTTTGCCTAGCAATTCACGAGAATGCTTTCATTGGGATGGATTTTGTATAACAGATTTGCGCGAATCAAATTAAAAACGTAACGGTGGTTTTGCAATCAGCGCATTTTCGGGGGTGGGCGCTCGAGTTTATTAATTTCGCGAAGTTAAAAACCGTCCTTGCAGCGGTGTTACTACTGCTCTCACCCGGTAAATACCAAATTCACGCGATAATATTTGCCTAACCGACGAGCACAGGTCGCATATTGGATTCGATAAAGTAACGGGCGTAACTTTATCGCGGGTAATTGAATGAGGTTATCGTCGTAATTCTGCGCGCGAGGAAAAAAACAGCTGCTCGGAAAAACACAATCCTACAGTACTGTTTACAATAAAAAGAGGTCGGTAAGTGGAGGGTGGGCATGGAGGGGGCGAAGGTGCTTTACGACGGCGCTTATCACCGCGACTTACCGCGGGCTCGCACTCCGCCGAGATAGGGTGAAATTTACTCGGCTGGGCGAATATACATCGCGGCGGTGACCGGTTCGATTACGCGCGGAGTACGCCCCCCGTGCGGCTGCGCTCGCGCGCGCGGGTATACGCCCCCCGTCCCCGTATAAACTTAGCGAGTCGGCGGCGGTCGCACTTTATTCAATCCCAAATGGCTGAAACGCGCGTCCCGCGATAAAGTTCGGCCAGCGGCGTGCTTTACTGCAAATTGAAGTAGATTATTCCGCAGCGGGTCGATTTTCATTCGTTTGCTGCGTCTTTGCGCGCGGATATACGCCCGGGGGGGGGGGGGGGGAAGGTGCACCTCGAGCGGAAGTAATGGTGATCCCGCGCGATTCCTTGCCGAAGCCACGGAGCGGCAGGCGGGAATCAGCGTCGGCTTACGCGGGTTATGACACTCTTACTCTTGGTCGGGCCTTTTTAACGCGAGCGGCCGCCTCCCTCCCCCTCCGGGGGGATTACGCAATTTGGCCGGCGCAAGTATAATTAAAAGGCTGCCCAACGGCCGGAAGTTAC
Source organism: Eurytoma californica (assembly GCA_035586675.1). Lineage (NCBI taxonomy): Eukaryota > Metazoa > Arthropoda > Insecta > Hymenoptera > Eurytomidae > Eurytoma > Eurytoma californica. The sequence continues at coordinate 8,742 of JAXIUT010015252.1, forward strand.
GCGTGCCCTCGCGACTTTCATTGTTTTCATTTGCCGATTGCTCCTTTATGGGGGTGTTATCGACGAGCGAACGATCCGGCCCTTCTGGCACCGCCCCTCTTTCTTTTACGAGGTGCATTAGAATAACACGGCCGTGAACAGCGGAATATCATGAATTTTAATGGGGCCGCTCTAAACGAATGCGCGTAATTTTTCTTGCGGGAGCGGACGAGGGGGGGGGGGGGAGTGTTTTTCTCGAGGGGCGGTGGCGCGAAAGCGCCGTCTTATCGAGTGTCCGCTGGCACATAAATCAATGTCCGGATTTACATTGAATTTAATTCCGCCGGGCGCCTGCGCATCCCCCGCGCGTATAGTGTTTGGGAAATTGTAATGAAACGGCGCGATGATTAATAAAGGATTGAAAGCCCGCGAGAACTTTTTCCGCCCCACCGAATTGGCCGCGCGATCATTATTTACAGGATCGACGTCCCGGGGAAATATAACGCCGTTACGATTTTGCGATGATGCCGCCGCCGGACGTAAATTCAATTTGCCGAATGTAATTTCCGGCGATTACCCGAGTCAACTGCACGGCGGATCATTTTTTCTTGCTCCAAAGGGGAAGCGAGACGATCGATTACGCGACCCCGAGCCTGGTAATTGCGGTAATTTAAACGATCGAGGGAATTTGGGGGGGTGGGGGGGACTTAATGCAAATCCAAAGTTCGGCCGGCCTCCGCTGACGCGCTTCTTCGGCTGCGCGCAAAACTCGAGGGATGCACGTCACTGCATCCCGCCACGTACCTTCGAGCTCGCGAAACTTCGATAATTTCAGCCCCGTACCGGCCGCCCGCCGCCGCTCCGTAACTAGCGGAGCAGCGAATTCGCCGGGCTCGTCGAAATTTTGAAATCATATCGCGCGCGCGCGTAATTTTACCTACCCCCGGCTCGCGATCAGAACTTTCGAATATAGCGGCCGCTCTATCGTATATTTCAATCGGACTTTTATCGCCGAGGTTTTTTCCGGCCCGCTTCCGCCCGTTGGTAGCAGAAAAAAAGAGGACACAGAGAGATAAAGAGAGATGGAGAGAGAGAAGAAAAAAAGGTAAAAGAGAGAGTGGCGCTATCCGGCAATTTACTGGTGGGTAAAGGGAATCTCAATAAAATATGCAGCCGTCGTAATCGAACGAAAATTACGAGCCGGGCATCGCGATAAAAAAATCGAGAAGGAGGGAAGCGAGAGAAAAAGTAAAAGGACAGAGCGCGTGATTGCGATCAGCCGGTTATGCACGTGCGCCGGAGAGTCCGGGAAAAAAATGACGAGATTTCGCTTCCACGAGAAAAATGAAAGCTCGCCCTAATTGTCCCTCGGCCGCGCGAGAGGAAACCTCGGCGCTTCATTTTTTATCCGGGTGTCCTTTGTCCGCGCCGATCCTCTCCGGGCGCGAAAATCGAGGGTGCAAGAGCCACGGATCGGCTGCCAGCGGGTAGGGAGGAAAAAACGGGAGGGGAGAGACGGAAGGGCGTAGACTCCGGCCGTAAAGTGCGCGGCTTAATTGCTTAATTTCTCACGCGGACGCTGGATTCGCGCGCGGGGAGGACAAAAGGCGCGCCCGTCACATCCTTCTCACATTCTCGCGCGAGGCGCGCCCGATTAACGCGACACTTTAATTATGCAGCCGCGCTTAAATCTTTCGCGGAGGAATTAAAGGGGCCGCGATCGGCGAGTTTCGCGGGGGGTCGGGCGGAAGGGTTCGGGGCATTGAAGCTATCCCTTTGTGGGGCCGGGTGACTCGGCTGCTTTTTCGGACGCGGGGATCGATGATGCGCCGAATTCGGCGGTGACTTGCGGTTAAGCCCCGGCACTTCACGCTCTGCGATGAGTGATTTCGAAAATCATTTGTTATCATTGTTTTCTCGTACACAATGCTCATAATTCACCGGCGATGTTGGCTACGCTTCTTTAGGATTTTCGGCAGGATAATTACGCCGCTGTAGATGTAATTATTCTTATGCAAGCCAATGGTTTGTCGACAAATTTATATGTTGTTCCACTTGTATAAATACGTTTAAAGTGTTTAATTTTACTGCTCAGTAGTTAATTAAATAATGTTAATAATTTCAGTTGTAATTTAGAGTACAATTGCTTATACGATATAAAGTAAAAGTTAATCGAAAAAAAAATAACACACTCGTTTGTTAATTTTATTATTATTATCATTATTTGTTCAACTTTCATCGTAATTATACAGAACAAATTTAAAACGAATTAATGGAGACTGAAAATAATATATTTTCCAAATTCGGGGAAAAAAGCCTCCACCGCGTGAATAATTTACATCAATCGGGGAATCGCAGGCCATCGGTGAAATTTTTGCCCTGCCGTTCAGTACGCGCCGATTGCAATTTAATGCCCGCTAATTCGGCCGGGCCGTCCGTAAAATTGGTTTTTCCAGAGGCTCCACCTTCGTTAGTCCGTCGCTGCGGGCCCGCCTCCCGCTGAAAAATCGCGGATTTCGCTACATTTGATTTAATCCTGGAGAAGCCGCGATTTTATTTCCGCTCGGGACTCCCCCGAGCCGCGGGTGCCGACTCGCGGAAACTCCCGCCTTACTTAACATCTTGTTAGACTTTTTCCCCGGTCGTGACTTCTCTCGCCTATCTCCCTCCTTTTATCGAGTGCCCGGATTTCAGTTGCCTAAGACTCCCCGGGCTTTTCAATTTCGTGCGTGCGCGATTTATCGGCGGATTGAATTTATTTTTCCCTTTCCGCAGGCCGTCGTCCCACGGAGAAACGCCCGGAGTCGGGTCCTCCTTGGCATTCGCGTGTTTAATCATCGCACGAAGGGCCGGTTTTTATTATTATCACCGGGGCGCCCTTGGCGTTGGGGCAGAGGATACGGGCCGGGGAGAAATTTTCAGATTTATGGCTTCTTTACTTTGAAGTATTTTGTAAGAAGGCGATCAGGTACTACCCCTCGGGGCGGTAAAGATCTGAAATTTAGGGCTTCGAAAGGGCGGGGAAGCCGTTTAAACCGAAGCAAGAATCCTTTGGTTAGACGTCGGGGGGTGATTTTTTACGTGATGGGGGTGCGAGATCCTTCGTCTTATGGTAAACACTTCGGTCGCCCCCCTGGCCACGATACGGTAAATTCATTTGGGGCATTTTTAAAACTTCGCCCACCTAAGCCGAGCTCCTATATCTGTCCGTCCCTCGGCATCGATAATGATGTCTCGTTTATAAAGCAACGACGTTGAATAGCCAACGCCACTCTCGGCTTACGATATTTCCGATCCGTTAGCTTTCCGTTATCCGTTAATTAAATCATTAATTAGTTTATCAATGGAGTTCGCGATTTATTATTTACGTATTAAAAAAGAAAAAAAAAAAAAAATTTGGTAAACGTTTGCACCATTTTAAGGAGAGTCATTGTCGGAATTTATCGGCTCGTTGTAGGGGTGGCGAATGATCGTGGCATAACTGGTTATGCGTCATTTTTTTTACAGGCTCAGATATCGCCCAGCGTAAAATTGAAAATCGCAACGGCGGTGCTCGCTTTAACGAAAAATAATCGAACGACCGGGCAATTTCGCGTTACGAGCGCGCATACTGTTATCCCCCGCCACTGTCGGAATCGCGAGCTTCGCGCTTTGATCTCTCGCACGGGCATTTGAAAATGCGCTTACAGTCCGCGCAAATAGCATTTCAATATTTCATCCAACTTTTTCGCGCTCCCGGCGACCGATCCAATTTTAATCCGGCAGACGAATCGCGGCGCGATCGTCGCGACGATCCGCGCATCCATAAATAATGACGGCTCGAAAATCTCTTAATTAAAAAGTCATTTCGCAATTGCGAAACGCATCGGCACGCGGCATCGATCGCTAAACCCTAATTAACAATTCGCGCTGTTCGTCGCATCCGTCAGCCAGCAGCTGACGGGGTAAGTCGGGAAACCGTGACATCCACAACATAGCCTAAAGTTTGACGGAGCAGGCGCTCGAGGAGCTTCGAGTTTCTCCGCAAACACTCCGTCGCGGGGGAGGAAAAACACTTCACTGCTTATGCCGCGGGAACCCTTACCGGAGAGGGTGGCGAGGATGAGGTGCGCGGCCAGAATGAGCGGGCCGGCCGGGCCGCCGCGATTGGGCCGCATCGTCCCGACACTTCCTAAGCGGCCTCCTCGCACATAATATCCTCTCGCGCTGGTCCTCTTCGTCGCGTCGCACTTGTGCAGCTTTCGTTCGATTCACCGCGGCATGTCACTCGCGCGCGCGCGGGAAATTCGTAAAAGTGGCGCGGGCGAAACGGACGGACTGGCGACGGGGGGGCACGGAAGCGGTGCGCTCGCGCCCGAGGGGCGAAAGAGCCGAGCGAGTCTCCCCACGGCGGCGGTCGAGCGGCTACTGAGCTGCCGCCGCAAGCACGGCGAGCTTCCACTGCGTCGACGCCGACTCCGGAAAGCTCAGCCATTTTAGCGCCGCGGCGCCGGAGCGCAGCCAGCCCCTCCGCGCGTGCACACCACCTCGCGGCGCGCACTCGCCGCCGAAGGGGAGGAAGCGTCGGCGGGAGGAGGCTGATTGATTGCCGCTGAAACTTGGCGACTGATTGAATCTTTTTTAACCTCTCGATGTGTATTGATGCCCGCCGCGGCCTCGTTTCCGGCCAGGCGCTTTTTTCCCCGCGGTCAGCGGAGGTTCAAAGGCGCGCGCGGAAGCCTGGTACCGGGCCATGCAGCTTTTACGAGCGGCAGCTCGTTTTGTTCGGATAGTTTTGCGACCGAGTTGTTTCTTCGATAATCGAGATTTTCGTGCGGGCCGCCGGCGTCGCGAGGCACTTGACGCGCGAATGAAATTGTTCGGGATTCGCCGCTTTCGAAGTCTAACCGTTTGTCGATACTGCGTCCTTACACTTTTTTTTCCGCTCGTCCCCGTTCGTTTGATCGGATTTCGCAGTTGGCCTGGTTAGTCGAGCGGACGAGGTGTTCGGTTAAATTAAACGGTAGCTCGGAGCTCGACCGGATTTTTCTTAGCGCCGGCGCGCAACCTTTTTTGAGAATGGAATGGAAGGGAGAAAACAATGGACGGCTCCTAGCCTCGCTGAAAGGATCTCTTTTTTTATGCCTTTTCGCGACGATGCTTCCATTCTTTAAAATTCAAGTGTTCGTATGCAAATAACAAATTGTTTTGCTTGGAAATTTTACATGCGCCACTCCGTTAGAAAGGTGATTTACGAGATGCTCCTGGTCTTGGTGAAAAAGAACTGCGCGATTTTTTTTATTCGGTCGGGGAAGCGGCAAAGGGAACGGCTTGCAGCAAATAATCTTTAAAGTGGAAAGATCCTCGGAAAAGTGAGCAAGGGTTCCCGGCGCCTTTTTAAATAGATCCGGCCTTTTTAAATAGCAGCGAACGGACTTTAGTTCGGCAGATAAAAGTTCGCTACTTCGGGAGGTTACATCGTCAACCTTGAAATTCCCCGGCAGTTCGAAAAATTGCTGAACATCGGCAAGTTTAAATCATATCAAACCGCAAGCTACTCCCTTCGACTTAGTGTTGTTAACCCGATATACCGTTCGCGGTGAGCTTCGTAAATGCTGTTTGCTGCAAAACGAAATTAATGTTTACTTTTTTTACCGTGTGGTGTAGAACAGCGAGTTTTGTTACATTAAAAGATAAAATATTGCGACGAGTGAAAACAAAAATTTAAACTTTATTCCGATGAACGTTCACAACAAACACTATAAAAATAATTTTTTTTTAATTGAATGAGCCATTTATTCGAACCGTAAACATGATAAAAATAAAAAGTTATATTAAAAACATGATAAAAATAAAAAGTTATAAAAAGATATTGTTATGCAGGATTTTTAAAAAATTAAATTTTTAATTGAAATTTTACTTTAGCACTAAATTTACTTACTGTAAAGTTAAAAAAACAATTGAACTTTTTTATATTACATTTCTTATATTAAAAATTCGATTTTTAAATAATTAGATCTAATGGCATTGGCTAATCAATTTTGTTCTGTGACAATGGTAAGAATAGAGTAATAAGATAATTGTTCCCAAGAATAAAAGTACGTAATTGAAAATTTAATTTTCAAAACTAATAAGATCCAATCCTTTTCCCATCGCTGGATATCAAATTTAAAAAGCCGAAGGTAGTAGATTAAATTTACTTGCCTTTCTTCATTCGAGTCGATTAGCCGTTCATTAGTTTGAGTTCGGCATGTCGAACGAGCTGCGGCGAAGAAAGAGGGGAGGAGGGAAGCCAACGCGTGAATCGACAGGCGTAAAAAGGGGTGAAACTGGGTAATATACGCGGGGAAGCCAAAATCGGCGACGCGAAAAGAACGAGGAAGGAGGCCCGCTCGACGAGGGGTACAAGGAGTCAAATGGATAGTTGGGGAAGACGAGAAGAAAGAGCCGCGAGAACGGGCGCGGTTGTAACACGAGAGGGTGGAAAAGGGTTGGGCAGGCGGTCGGCGGACTTAGGCGAGAGTAACTGCACCTCTTAGGGAGCTGCGGAATTCGCAAGAGCGCATTCGAACTCGCCCGGCTGGGGCGGCGGTGCGGCCTCTCTCCCCCCCACTACGCCGGGGGTGCGGAGCCGAGGAAGCTGCCAATCACCGGCTTGCGGTCACCGAGCTTTCGCGCGCCGGCGGCTCTCTCCGCTACAAGACAATGGCCCTGACATTAATTAAAATCCAACTGCGAGGCGACCGCGTATAGGGCTAATCGTGCCAGACCCAAGATCCCCCCCTTTCGCCTTCGCGCCGAATTCCTTCCCCTTTCCCTCGCGCGATCCATTTTCTTTCTCTCTCTCGCTCTTTCTTTTTGCATTCCCGGGAGGCGGGCGTTACACGCTCGATCGGCACGCGAGCGAACTTTTAATTTTGGTGTCGCTGAGACCGACAGGGACGTGAGTTCGTTCCAGGTAAGTGGGATTCGACGAAAGTTCCTGCGGCGCGTTCTCCACCTCTCCGCTATCACCGCACTCGCGATTTCTTCTTTTCTTTCTCTCCGTCTCGCTTTTTTCCTGCTCTCGAGTCTCTTTTCAATCTCGACGCTTGGCCCCGGCCGCGGAGGCCGTCGCGAAAACCGAATTAACTGGCGTTATTGGCGAAATCGATGGCTTTTTCAATCTCCTGCCTGATAAATATTGCGTTTTTACCGCTGCTCAGATTTTTCCTGATTTTTCAGACTCGCGCGGAAATCTGACGTGTCAATTTACTCTCGCGAGGAGACCGAGTTTTCGCTGTGAAATTAATTTGCTGATTTCATCTATAGAAACGAACAGAAATATCTTTCGCAGTGCAGTGAATAATGTAATCAAAATGCAATTTATAGTTAATAAGCAAACCAATATTTTACATGATTTAAGTTATTATTTTTGCTTGTATAATTTTACTATTAAATTTGAAAATTAAATGAAAATTAAATGAAAATTTAATTACCATAAAATTCAGTTCTACAAGTGGATTAAATTTTATTTTAAAATTTTAAAATCAAAATAAATGTTGCAGACTGTAATCTGTACATTCGCATAATAAAATATTTCGCTTTTTAAAAAGAGGATTACCGCAAGTCCTTTTATTTGACACGATGGCGCTAAACAATTGCGGAAAATTAAATTTTTGCGTTTTCATAAAGGGATAAAATTTAATCGCTCTATGAAATTTCATCGGGGAAATTATAAAAAAAACGAAAAAAGTGATTGCGCCGGCAAACAACGAAGAGATGAAAATGAGGGTGAAGCAAGCGATTCAGCGTCTCGGGGCTTACCGATGGCTTCGACAAAATGGCTTAGGCAAAGATTTACCCGATCGATATGCCCCGAAAATTGATCGAGTTCAAACAAACGGGCTATCTGTATTTCCCCGGAACTTGCCCGGGCGAAACTTTCGGAAAATAAAATATCGCTGCACACGATAGTCTTCCCTCCCGCTCGCGCGCGCTGCAAGTCGTTTGAATTCAGACGTCAAACGCGTCGATCTTTCGTCTGAGCGAATTCCTGAATTCGCGCGCGCGCGCCGAAAGTGTCGGAACTGTCGAACGGCATTCAAAGAGCATAATGTTAAAGTTGCGCGCTGCAGCCCGCGCCGACGACGCCGAGTGAGTTAGACAATGCGAAGAAAGTTCCTGAACCGTGCGACGCACATCGCGGCTTGTCACTTCGGCCCGCGCTATATCTGCCTGACTAATGAGCACCGCGCGAGCTGCTACATCGATTACCCGCAGGCGTCCTTCTCTTTACTATTGCGAATTAATTGATCATCCTGTGAGCACTACTGTTTTCGCTTGCTTGGCAAACTAACAAGGTGGGTTGTTCATTTATTTATTTGTTTTCTTTTTTAACGTTGGATCGGGTTTATTTTTGGATATTACATGGATACTGAAAATTCGATATCGACAGGCGCATATCATGAGATGGAAGTTAAAAATCAGTTACGTATTATTTTTAGAGACCGAGTTCAATTTAATTCGGAAGAGATTTTCATTTGTTTTCCTTTTATTGTGAGGTGAATTAATTGAACCGCCTATGTTCGTATTATGGACTTGATTTGTTTTCATGTTAAACAGAAGCCTGAAAAAACAAAACTAAAATATTTTCGCCGATAGAATAAGGCATAATTTGTCATATTATTTCTAAATTAATTAATTAGCTATAATTTGATGCGAAAACGATATTTAATAACCAAGTCTTCAATAAAAAGATACTTACCCCGTTATTGAATAATCTGTGTGACATAAATTTAATTTTGAATCCGCAATTATTGCTAAATATCTGTTTATTGATCTCAGCAAGTAGTTTAATTCATCGTAGAAGCCAATAATTAAAATCAATATTATCAAAACAGAATAATATAACTAAATATAAATGAAAAGAAGTAAAATAAAATGACCGTAAAGCAGATAAATGTATACTTACGTATAATTGCTAAAAGGACGGGAGGGACGAAAAGCAATGACACAAGACAAAAGTTTTAGTAGAAAATACAATTAAAATCCATTTAATATTTACAATTTATGCGTAGACATTTTTACAGTCGTCAAAAATTGAGTAACTCGGTATACATTCGAAGCGATAACAGCCTGTCGCGCGATACACATGTGCCTCCTGTCAAGCGAGCGCGGGGGGATACGCGCGACGGGGGGAAGTTCCGACCTCCGGTCCCTCGCCCCCGATTCCTCGGCGAATCATAACGTTTCTTCGGCCGGCGTATAAATTGCAATTTTTTTTTCTCCTTTCGGTCAAATACGTAGGTGTCCACCACCGAGGAGCGAGGAAAATCATTCTTTTTCTCCACGGCTCGACGTCGCTCCCCCCTCGCTTCCGCCCCATCCCCCTTTCCTCGCACGCCAGTCAATATAACGGGGGCGAGCACAATGTCCTTCGCGGCGTTTCGCTGCGTCGAAAGCAAGATTGTTTTTTTTTCTCTCTCTCTCCCTCCCTCGTTCTCGAGCCGATTTACGCGCGGTCGCCGCACGCGGGGTTCGGTCTTTTCGGAAAAAAAAAGAGAAAAATATATAGCCGACCCAATCGTTCCTCGAGCTGCGTTAAACGTATGGGTAAAAAATATGGTATATATTACACAGAATACATCTCGCCGGAGCGACTGATCGCCGCAACCTTGTAAACCTTCGTGAAGGGAAAAAAAAAGAAACGAAGCGTGCTGTTAATGTTTATACCTACGCGGTTAGTCGCCTTCAAAGTCCACTTATTCATCTTTATTCGACTTATTTTGTTAGTTCAGCCTGCTCGCGGCAGCTTAAACACTAAGAAAGTTGAACTTAATGTAACGAAGGAGCCCACGCGCCGTACTAATACGTGCATAATAAATGGACCGGAGAAAGGGGGGGGTTACGCCTTCTGGCCGCGGTGCGAGAGTTAATCTCGAAGCCGAGAGGAGATATTACTTCCTTTCGATCTTATTCTGCGGAGTGATATCGTTTAGCCGGGAGATAGCGGGGATCGCGCGAGATCTTTAATCATAGATATCAATTTCGCGAGCATGAAAAATTAACGAGTTTGTTCATTATAATCTCTTAAAAAATTCACGATGATTAATATTGTGTTGAACGGTTAAGGCGCTCGGTATCGATATTTTATATAAATAGCAAAATAAAAAAAAGATGTCACCTCCCGGGCGAATGAATTATTTTCTCGTATCCTTTTTTGCTTCCTCCTAGAAGAAGCTTTGCAAAAAAAGTTTTGAGATAAGTTAATAGAAGTTTGTTTTGGATGATTTGAGGTCTAAGTAAACTATTTTTAGAATATGTCCGTATGTGTGTATTTCATTTTTTTCATTTTTTGATGTTAATTTCATATGATAAATATGTTAATGAAATTTACTCTTGTAGATTTTTAAATTGTCTACATTTGAAAAAAAGAAAAACGTCATTATCACATTTAGTTTTCGAGATATTCCTTAAAACCCTTGGCACTTTTAATAGCGTTGAAGATTTTAACGAGATGCCGGAAAGAATCAATAACTGCGTCATTGACTTTTACAGATCGTTATAAAAAAGGAAAAGCTTTGCGACCAGCGCACATCCTCCAATTAGCAGTAAACTCGTCAATGTTTCAATCAACATCTTTGGCCAGCTTTTTTTTTACATTAAAAAGAGGTTTCCGCGAAATTCTTGGACGAGGTTTCTCCGCCGTTTTTTTAGGCAAGTACTAGTATGTCGCGGGCCCTTCGGGATAAAAACTACAAAACAGAAATAGAAATAAAACTTATTGCTTGTGCGTCGAGACACTGGAAAAAAGTTTCTTGCGTGATTCACTTAAACGCAGCGACTCGCGCTGCGCCGCGAGTTCGTTGAAACCAAGCGTACGTACCGTGACGTACGAGCGAGTGCGTAATCTCAAGCGCCCTTCCACCGACGAGTAATACAAAAAAGTCACCGAGTGCACGGGAGTCAAAAGCGATCCGGCAGTTTTGATCGCACCCGCGACTACGCTGTCAATCGTCAGACGCTAAACAAACTCCGTTTGCGCCGCCACAGTCGTGAGTCTGTTCTATAGGCTATAGGCTAATGCTTTCCCTGCGATCGCGTTACAAAAATATCGGTGGAACCGAAGTTTCCATCTTGTAGCTCTATACAAACCGTAAAACAAAAGGTCGCGGGGGAAAAAAAAAAAGTAACCGGTAAAAGGTGTACAAACTCCGCCGCCGTTCGTTCCACTTGCGCGCTAAAAATGACAAAGTGCCGGCGCAGCCCTCGTAGGAGAGGAGAAAAAATCGAACGACTCCGTCGTACGCGGCGGACGCGAGCTGCGCGTCTAGAGTCGCTATACCTACGCTTATGAACCGAGAAAGAAAGAAATTGCTGCAGTCAGCGCGACATAGTCTTTTAAACGCCGAACTACATTGGCAGCAAATACGCCACGCGAACTCCGCTACTTTCTTTTCTTACTTTGTTTAGGCGATACAAATCGACCGACTTAGCCCGGTTTCTTATTGTGCTCGTTTTGCACTAGCAGTCGCGATGTAAAAAAATGAAGGAGAAAAACAGAGTCCATAGGCTTCGGCGCGCCCGTCCACGTCGAATTACTTCATTAAAGCGAGCCCGAGCGTCACCCTAATAGCGCTCTCGCCCCTCTTCCTTTTTTCCTCCGGGCGATACGCGCAATCTTGGCACCGGGAAGAGGCAATCCCGCCGACTAATGCGCCGCGCGTACGTCGCGCGTACGATTCAATTAGATAAGGCGCGCGAGCGCCTCTAGCTCCTACCTGCGTATTGGTAATTCGACGCGAACGCCTCGGCCGTCGTAATAATCTTAATAATCTACGTTTTGTGCAACAATCGCGCCATTCCTCAGGAACGCTTACTTCGTCGTTACAACGATAAAAAGGACAAAATTTTAAAACAAGTTATACGTAGTAAACATGATGATAATAGTAATAATAATAGCAATAGTAATGATAGTCTTAAAAAATAATAAAACGTACGCGGTTGCCCGTGTTGGCACCGTTATTTTGCATCTTCTGCTCATGAGTTACGTATCCTTTATTTTTTGTTTTTTTTTTCCACTCGCAAGCTTTCGTTTGGCCGTACGAGCCCGTCTGCATCCGAGGCGGGAGAAGAAGTGATGGAGGTCGGTCCGTGGGCTATCGGTGGCTGCCCGAAACGCAGTGGCCCCCGGGGCCTTCGTTTCAGGGCTGCTCCTCCTGTCAGACGTGGTCGCCCCAGATCGTCGCCCACTTGGCCCTGTCCACCGAGGCCAGGTACGTGCCGTGCGGGTACCACGAGACGGCAGTCACTGCGTCCCTGTGGAAAAAATTCACAGCCGTCCTGTGATTCAGAGAGGAACAACGTTACATCTACTGAGTCTTCTTTACTGGCTAGGTCTCTATAACGATTTCGTCCATTTTTCCGCTCAATTCTTATCGTTCGCCGATTAAGGGGCTATAGCCTTTTTCTTCACTTTTTAAGCTACAAAAAAAAGTATTAAATTAAAAATTATATTTACATTATATATTCATAGTACATAATATTTTTTACTCATTTTT
>JAXIUT010015271.1:0-11259 GCA_035586675.1 Eurytoma californica
TTACTTTGTAAGATACCTATGTACGCATAGGGAACTTCTATGTAAATTTTAACTGGTTTCAATAAATAAAATAAAAATAAATTATTAAAGAAAAATAAACTTTACATTTTACAGCTAATCTACAGTACACAATGAATCTATTATAACATTTTCTCTATTGATTTGAAATTTTTACTATAAATCTCGTTCTAATAAAATATTAATAACAATAAAAACTCGGAAGGAATTTGTTTAAATTAACATTTGATTTAACCAAAATGAAACTTGTATTTATCAGTCGCCATCGAGTAAGGCATCGGTAGTAATTTAAATGCATTGGAAGACGCGCATATGACGGTTTTATTCAAAGCAGGCAGTAATGGCGCGCGCGCGAAATTCAAATCGCGAGTTTTTCGCGCATAATTCAGGCGGTAAATGGCGCGCGCGCGCACTGTAAACCGGCGCCGGCAAAAATTTCGCGGGGGTTGCCCGACGCGGGAAAAGCGAGCAGCAGAAAGGGTGGAATATGCAGATCGGAATTCCGCGTGTCTTCCGCGGGCTTTACGACACTCCGCGCTAATGTCCATTATTTATGCAATTTCACCGGCGCCTCGGCGTTCTTTTAAAACAGTCGCTGTCGCTTATTTACGAGCGTTTTTTTTATTAGCGCTGTTATTGTCTTTTTTTTGTCGTTAAGGGACGTAAATAAGTAATGCGTAACTTTTTTTCAATTTAATTATTCAGAACAATAGAACTGAACTGACTACGTCGAGTAATTTATGATCCGTATGATCTTGTATTAATATTTATTTGTAACACTTGACCCTCAATTTTCTTTATTTTAATCAAAAGTTTGATATTTAATTTTAAAGATTGGAAATTTTTTTTATCCAATTGCATAAAATATCCCATTCGATCTGTGCGGCACCGATCGTTTCTTTTGTATCCCTGAAAAAGGTTCTCGTTGCCAATAACTCGAATTTCGCCAAGTACTTCTCAAGTTTTTTTATCGATCAAGCCGGCAATTGGATTACGCGGCTTATTAGGCGTCGCGAATAGAGTGAGCATGTGTAAGGGAGATCTGTTATGACTAGATGCAACGCGGAGACACTGGGCTGTAAGGGTACGCCGTAACGCCTCGGTGCTGATATCGTTGATTATTCAAGGAGCCGACTCGCACCGCAAGCGCCTCGCGCAGTGCCGCCTCGGTTCATTGCACTCGCCACGCTCCATTTGTTTTTTTCTTTATTCCTTTCTCTTTTTTTCTTTCTTTACCTCGATTCGTGTATGTTTTAGAAGAAAAAACGATAAAAAAAAATATTTATCTTCCAAATGTTTATACGTTACCGGGATGACTAAAGAGATTACCGAGTCCCGGTTTGTGACGCAATCGCTTTTTTTTCGACGAGGCTAGAGTCTGCACTGACGCCGCGCGCCGCACACGACGTTAGGCCGCAGGATTTGCGTCGCTCAAGGCTCGGCGCGCGAGATAAACCTATCGTCGTCTTACTGATACATTCAACGAACGCTCGTTTATACACATACCTATCGCGTCGACTTTCGCTCGGGACAATTATTCCTTTTTTTTTCCGAGTCGCAAAACAACACGCTCGGGCTCGTAACTTTATCCACTGTTATTTCGCTTTAATATATTACAAGTATTGTATCTGCACTTTTGCTCAATAATTTACTTTAAATAAACATAACTTTTTTTCGCGGATAGAATGTGTCAATAAAAATAGCCGGGAAAAATCATAGAAAAATTATAAGAAATTTATTTATTTTAATAGTACTTTTAGAAAACTTGATTGTTAATAGATAAATATTGCGAAAAAATAGTAGCAATTTATCCGAGATTTTAGTAAACACTACTGATTTAATGTGTAGGTAAAAATTAGATTTTTCAAAAATTTAAATAACACATAGATGTGAATTTGTCTATATTTTATTTTCTATATTGTTCTTATTTTACTTATTTTAAAAATTTGTATTTTATAACAAAATTTTGCTATTTATAATATCCTAATTTACAAAAAAAATGTTCTATTCCATTCTATTCTACTCTCTAATTAAAGGTATATTATAGCGATTACTTTATCAAGACGATTACATTCAAATCAACCCTGATAGAAAATTAACCATAAATTGACCGGAATATGATTGATTTTCTGGTAATTGGTCAATTTATGATGAAAATGCTGACCAGTAACCTTGCGTACTGGGCGATATTGTTACCGAGCGTTGTTTCCAAATCAAAAGAATCCTACACAATCGAGAAATTCCAAAAAAATGGACTATCGAAAAGGCGCGCGTCATAAAAAACGGACACGAAGTGACCGTCGGCGAGCGAAAGGCAGATAGGTGCGAGAGGTCGATTCGGCGTTTACAGTGGCGAGAGCGAAAGTGGCCACATCCTGGGAAGAAAAAGCGACAGCGGGTGGTGGCGTGTCCGTGGCGTCGCGCCTGTAACCTTGACCCGCGGACGAACGAACCCACCACGCGCGCGCGAGCCACCCCGGCGATGCCGCCGCCACGCCACCTCCCACCCCCGCCGACCGTCTGCGACCCCTCCGCTCCTCTCGAGTGGAAGCCAGGCAGACTCGCGGTATTTTTCGAGCGAAAGGGTTCCCTCCACATTCAAGGTTAAGGCTAATGCGCGCCTCGTTCGATTGCGGGAGACCGGAGTGCGGATATTTTTATTTTCTTTTTTATTAAAGAGAACGATTGATTCGTTGTGGCAAATTAATTGATTTTTAAGTGTAATTAATGGGATAATGAGGTAGTGAGTTTTTAATTAAGTATCGATTTTGTTGAAGGTCTGCGTTTAAACTTGAAAAGGTAGGTTCCTGACTGTTCTTTTTTAGTGGGTAATACGATCAGGATGAGATTTTCTTTTTTACAAGAGCAGTGGTGTTTTTATGACTAAGCAAAATCGCGTAATAAAGTAAATTAAAAAAAAAGACTTTTACTCATTTTTATCCGTCGCATTAAGCTTTTATTTTCGACCCCTTGCTTATATATGTATAGAAAAAACTTTCCGCTCGGATGACTTCCAGTCGCCATTCCTACGTATCAGAGGACTCGACAAAGCACCACTCAAACGAAAGTGGGGAGAGTAGGACATAATGGGACACCTGAAAGTAATGAACCCGATGAAAAACTAAAATGCTAAAACAACAAAAAATCAGCCCAAGAAAAACACACTCAATTATTTACTTAAAAACACACTTTTAGTCAAATCTTAAAAATAAATTATAATAACTGATTGAATAAATTAATATGCTTTTACTACATACAGATTTTTTTTTTTCGAAAGCCAATTATTTTTCTAGGTGTCTGATTATCCGCAAAACCCATAATCTCTTATGAGAGTTCGCCTTAGTAGCCCGAGCCGACGAAAGGATCACGCGATCGTCAAGCGGCCCCGAAAAATCTTAATCGCCAGATAACCGAGAAGAAATTTATACCTCCCGTTGGCAGCGAAGTCGCTCGAATGAAACGCCTCCCCCTCTCCGTGGGATCGCGAGGGGCAGGTAAGCTACGGGGCCCGGCTTTTCGCGAAGCGCCGGCCCGCAGTTTAATTTATGAAGTTGTCAGTTTGGCGCCGAGCCCGGAGCGCTGGCCTTGGGGCCCCGCGCGCACTCCTAATGAATTCGAAGCGGGCCCCGGCGGGTTTCGCGGAAACGCGAACGATCGGCGCGGAAGTCCCTGGCCCACTTCTACCGTGGCTCGTTTCTTTTCTTTTGCGGCGAAGGTGCCGGGCTCGTAGGGTTCGATGCGGGGAATGTGGACTTTCGCACGCTTAGAGGATGGTCGGTGAGGCTGCGCTTCGGGAAACAAAGAGGCGGCTTTGTCTCGCCGGGATGCTAGTTTGCTTTCTTGTTGATGCTCGTAAAATGGAATTTTTTTCTTTAAATTGTTTAGTTTTTTTTTAGTAATTAAATATGAATGTAGTTATTTTACTAAGTTCTTTTAAAGGTATTACAATTAAAATCAAAATAAGTAAGCGAATGTTGCTTCAGGAAATGCATTACTTCTATAGCGTGCATAGATGGTTATCAAAACCAAGTTTTTAAATGTTTTGTTATACAGACACATTTTGTTAAAGTCTGGATAATGTCTGACTGGTTCAAATTAATTTTAAACCTGAAATGTTGATAAACAGTAGTCCCTTAAGAGACTAGAATGATTTAGGTTCGATAAAGTTGAAGTTTAATCAAACTTCAGTTGTTAAAAATTTTTCTCAGAAATTTTTAATTCTCATAGATTCTCCAGAGACTTACCATGCGACCGAAACAACGAAATAAAACAGGACATGTGCCCAGAAATGTCCTTACCTGAAACATAAATAAAATAATAAACTTTAAAATGATATTCTTGAAAACAAATTCGTAAGCTAAAAGCTTTCAAATTAAAACGTAAATGAATTACAAAGATAATTGCTTTTATTAATCACTCAATAACAATTACTTAAATAATGGTATAATTCTCTAATTTTTCTAAATTTTCTAAAAGTATCAATAAAAATTGCTCATTTTCTGTAACGAAATAAATGTAGACACCCAATCAATACTCCCCCCAAAAAAGAAAACAAACCACCCTCTAAAAGCTCATAAAAAATAACCCCCTCCTTTCAAAGCGTCAGCGCCAAACCCCACCGGTAAAACGCAAACCCACCGAATTAGGAAACTCCCGCGTTGCATCCGTCGAAAAGACGAGCAAAAGAAAAGGAGAGAGTGAAAAAAAAAAGCGCGCGCCCGTCGCAAACGGATTATCATTCGGCCGCGGCGACGGCGCACACTCGAGAGAAGGGCGGAGAGCTTGCAGTCTACGGGGCGGCGCGCGCTCGGCGTCGGATCGATCCGGCGAGACTAGGAAAGTTTCCAGCAAAGTGATTACCCCGTCGCCGGCGCCGCACGCGCGCACCTCCGAAAAACGAAGCTTGCAGGCCCCCCCCCCCAACCCCCCTCATCGCCGCCGGTGCAGCGCATCCTTCGAGGGATCGGCCGAACGGCTATTAATTTCGCCGAGCTTTTTCCGGGGGATGCCGGAGGAGCGGACTTTTTTCGGCGGAGGCTGCCGCGTAATTGATGGGCTCCCAGTTGCGTATTTGGGGATCTTCTTCCTTTTCGGGGAGCTTGGAGAGGCTGTTGATTTTGTAATTTTCGAAAGATGGACGAGTTTCGTGGTTTTCAGTGGTGGAGCGGGCGATTCGCTGAAGTTCGTTTGAGTATATTTTGTAAATAAAAATAATTTATCGATGGTTTAAACTGTAAAGATCCAATGGATCGTTCTTTACCTTTAAAAGCTCATAAAAGCTCATAAGTATTTAATGCACTAATAAATTTATCTCCAAAAAATGTGGCTATTTTTGAAGTTGATAAGCATTGGCTTAAAAAAATCCCATTAAAGCTCATGAGCGTTTAATAAACTAATAAGCATTTTTTAAAAAATTACCTCAAAAATATATTTAAAAGCTCTCAAGCATTATAAAAAGTAAAAATTCGTATACTCAAGTGTAATCGATTTGAAATAAATAATATTATTTTTTTACTCTCGTCAATTTTATTATAACGTCAAAAGACTGTCCGATAAATAAACGCCTAATGAGGCAGACATTTTGTCAATTAAACGCAAGTGACTTTTTAACCCGCGTGGATTCTGAGAATCCGCATTGATTCATGGCAGAAATAGTTTCGTGCAATAACGAAAGCTCGCCGCGTCCATCCCGAAACAATAAAACTTTCCACGGCGAGACGAGGAATAACTCCCATTCAGCATTCAAGCGAAAAGATAAATAACGATCGGCCGTAAAGCCGCGCGCGCGCGTGTCCCGACGTAAATCGCGACCTCCTCATTTCCGAGGCGGCCGTACGAAACATCAATTTCCAAAGCGACATTAAATTAAACTTCGTCACCGCCGGCATTAAGAGGACACTAAACGCCGGTATATTGTGAGAGAAACTCGCGCGGGCGTTTCGCAAGTAGATCAGGCCGGCCGGCCGGGGGTCGGCCGTAGAAGCGAGAGCCGGGGAGGGAGTAAAACGAAGGCCTCCTTCCAGGAAACTCGCCGACTTCTGCGGTCAAATTATTTATGGCGATGCGAAATTAAGAGTCTCGCTTCGTTCGGAAGAGAAGCGAGCGAGAGAGAGAGAGGAGCGATCGGCGCGACGTCGACGAATCGCGCGCGTCCTTGATTATAAACCAGCCTCCTCTTGCCCGTATCCCTCCTCTCCCGTCGTTTCTTTTTTATCCCCGTCTCCGCTCGTCGGCGGGGCCCCCGCGTATCCTCCCGCGGTCGTTTCCTAGTCGAGCCCGTGGACTACCGAATGCCTGGGCGAAGGGAGGCGTGATTTACTGCCGCGGCGAATTTCTCGGAGCGCCGATGCGCGCGGGCGAGCCTCCTACTTTTTTTTTTTTTTTCGTTGCCGGCCGACCGTTGCACGCTTATATAACGATCGGCTCTGCTTTTTCGCCTTTTGTTTGCGACGCGGCGCGACTCGGCGAAAAACGCTTTTTCTTCGATAGACCGTCGCAGTCTTTTTTGAACGGTAAGATTTTCTGGAGAAATTTTTATGTGCTTTTTTTTGTAATTTGGAGTGTATGTACACTTGATATGTGAAGGAAGCTGTTGAAATTCTTGGAAAAGTTAGTCTTTATAGAAATAATTAGTGAAGTAATTTTACTATTGAAATAACAAGGTATTCAAAAGTAATTGGTTAAAATACAAAAATTCAATTTGTTGTAATTTCTAATGATTTTTAATGAATTCAAGTAAACGCTTATTCTGCATTATTTCGTTACGTAAATTTTGAAGTGTAAAATAGTCAACACTCTTATGCAAACTTCTTGGTCCATCGCCTGGAACCTTTTTACAAAATTAACTTTTTAAATGAGATTGGACTAGATTTTATTTTTTTTTTTATTTTAATTATATTTTATTACATATATAAAGTGTATTTAAGTATTCAAAACTGAAAAGCCTCTTAAAACACATTTAAGTAGTAACAAACGGTACTGGTAAGCCGACTAAAAAACATGATCAATCCCCCATTACCCCCTCTTTGCAAAATTCCTAACCTCGCGTAGAATTAAAAAAGTATAAAAAAAAAAAAAAATAAAACCTTGAACAAACGGTGCATATTTGAGAAGGGAAGGCACATTAGCGTCCCCGAAAAAAAGCGCCGAAGCACACGGTGGCCGCGTGTTTGCGCAGCGCCGAAATAATTCGCTCTCGCGCACCCCCGCCCCCTCCTCCATGCGGCGAAACGAGACGACGAGCTTCCGCGGCCCTTTGTTGCCTCCCCCCGCGGGGGCACGCACTCGTGAAATCGCCGGGGCACGAGGAGTTTTAAAAAAAAGAAGGAGGCACGGCCCACGCTCTGTTTGTCCTTTTAATGGACGCGGGGGCTCCTGTCGGCGCGGGAGAAAGGAGATTAGACGGGACCGGCGAAACAAGTGTCTTAATCTGCAGCGCCGGCGAAATCACGCCGAAGGACCGCGATTGCTTGTTTTATTTTAAATTTTCAAGCGGCGGGTGCGCCTGCGTCTGACTTTGATGAAAAAAGGGGGATGTGTCGCGTTTTGTTTTCGGTGGAATTTTCTCTCTAAAGGTGAATGGGTGAAATTGACAATTTTCAGTCAAGCCGCGAGGAACACGACGGCGTTAACAAGACACGTGAAGAAATTTACAGAGTTCGACTGGTTCTTGGATCGAAGTGTTTTTTAAAGTGTCTCGCAATTTTGTATTTTATTTGAAAAGAAATCAATTGATTAAGAAAATATTATTGGTGAATATTAAAACGAAATTTAAATTAAATAATGACTTGTCTTGATTAAATATTTAACGTTACATCGAACAGACTTATGGTCAGTACAATTTATTTAATGAATACTTTAAATTTCTTTACAAAATTAAAAAGAGTAAATATAAAATTCTTGGGCGCATATTGATTAGGGTGTAAATGAAAATACCGAAGTGAATTATTATTTTCGTTGCCTCCTTCCTTCGTGAGGCTAAGCGGGTAATCAATACTTTTGGGTGGTGCGTAGGCGAGCCATACGTCTGGTGCTTATTCTTTGATTGATGAGCTTAAAATTTTTCGCCTATTTACATACTTTAGATTTAATTTTAGCAACTAAATAAACATTTGGAAGCTGATTAATCAAAGTTATTTTTAACATGCTAGTTTGAAATCTTGTAAAAAAAGGACGTGCTAAAATTATCGAGACTATCCTTTAAATAATTTTACTTTTCTTTTTTTCTCGTCTGACACAAGTGATTCTTTTGCTGTAGTGACTTTTTATCGCCCCATTTTTATATCTTTCAAATTCAATGTAAAAGGCAGAATCGAAAAATTATTTATTAATTATATTATTTTCTTTCTCCAGTTTTGAAAAAAGAAAATAAATTTATCTACACAATATGCACACGGGTATATATAGATACCGTCAGTTCAGAAATTAAAAAGGAAAAAAATTTCTTTTGAAGATGTTTAAACAAAAGAGTATGAAAATTTCACTGCGTGCAATACACGACTGCTTTCATTAACTCGCTCAATTGCCTTTTCCTTTATTAAAATTCAATTGAAATTTATTCCAAGTAAACCTCGCGGCGCATTGCTCTGGAAAACGCGCATCAACGCGCGAATAGATTGAAAAGGAAGAAAAAAAAAGCGCGATGCGGAATCCATTACCATTCGACGGAATTGACACAGTCGCGCTCACGCGTGTCTTTTACGTCTTGTCGTCACTTTTTTTCCCCTCCCGGCGCATAAATGCGCGTCACACCATAAGAGGCGTTTTAATCGAATTTCGCGTTGGCGCGCTGGAAATTAAATTAAACGAGGCGCGGGGGAGAAAAAAAGTCATTCGAAAGAGAGGAGGGGAAGAAAGAGAGAAACGTCGCGGCGGAGACATCGCGTTTTCACGTGACCAACGGCAACAATAGCCAAAGTGTCCCTCGCGATTCTCGGAAATTTAATTAAAATTTCGCCCATCGAGGATTTTTTTTTCACTCCCTAGCGGGTGTTTGATTGCAGGAGGCTTCGACCGACTGCTTTGCTTTCCTTTTTGTTTCGACGAAGAGGTGATAATGGCACGAGGCTTTACTCGGCCCTGCTTTCTTTGTTTACTTACTTAGCCGATTTAATGGAAAGGATTTGCGGAAAAAATTTAAATGATAATGATTTTGATTAATTTTTTTTAGCGAAAGTTCGAAATTATTTTCTTTTATTTTTGACAGATTATGAAAGGCTTTAAAAAGACGTCACGTGGAAAATGTTTAGTTTCAATTCAATAAAAAAGTTATGTATTCATTTCAAATAAGAGATTGAATACTTGAATAATAGATTTATTTTAATTGAAGTAATTAAGCGTATGCTTATTGACATAGATACGCTGTTAAGAATGCCAGGTATATTGGAGTCACGTGTACGACCATCGTGAGCTGTAGAACCGTTACTTGTGGGTCGAGTGAAATTGAATTCAGCAAATTCGACGAAAACGGAACCGTAATACCTATTCAGAGAAAATTAATTGCATTACACAGCTCGACATTGAGTTGAATTAAGCATTTATTTGCGTGAGTTAATCATTCAATTTAGTCAAATAAAATGCAACTCTCTTGCAGACTAACGCTTATAATTTTTAGAGCAGACGATCCGCAATAAAAAATTTCTCTTCATATTTTTGTAACAATTCAAAACATTTGCATTCCTTCTAAATATTTAAACGTGTGATAACAAAGAGTACATTTGAAAAAATGAGAAAAAGAAAACTCCGAACCAACGAAGTATACAAGCTCCGCATAAAACAATAGACCGCATAAAATCGACCGCGAGAAAAATGGTCACGATTGAAGAAGAAAAAAAAGCACCGAAGTAATCGGACGCGCGCAGCTTTCGTCGGAAAAACGGGGAACAAAGGACGCTGGTATACGAGGGCGCGGTATAGGTGGCTGACCCCACACGGCTGTGTATCGCATCCCGAGCGCATCAGCGACGATCTTATTACCGATGCTGCGCTTGCTACCCCGGCGACGCGGTGTCGAGAGCAGCGGAGCGGAGTATCTCGATAATCCCCGGCTATCTGCCGCGGCGATCGCCCGCTTGACGGCTTTATCTGGCCTCGCGCCTTTCGCCCTCGACTCCCGAGGCATCGTCCTTTGTTGATTCAATCGGCACCTCCGGTAAAGGAGCACGAGTCTCGACAGATTTTTCGATGTAAACGCAAGCTTTTATTGTCAGGTTTCCTACGCTGTTACCGATTTTTTGAGGACAGACGAATTTTTGCGATCTCACTGCTCCGAAAGCCGGTGGAAGGCTTAAGTAAGTTTCTCGAGAAATCGTTTTATCGATACGTAAACTGTGGGATTTTACATCAATTTCACGGTAATTTGTCATAAAAATTTGCTGAGCGAATGCGTGTAGCACGATTACCCTGTAAATCAGTGATGATCAGGGCAAACCAGCGAAAGTGACCTGATCTACACTGGAAAATCAGTGAAATTCACTGAAAGTTTGTGAAATTTCACTGAATGAGATTTAGAGAGTAAAGTAGCACTACATAAAAACAAATCGATAGAATAACTTCACCAACAACAGCGAAAAATCAATTATTCCCTAACCGACCGTCTCATTGTCGAACGATCAGTCAGCGATCGGTAATGCGAGGCATGCGCTCGGAGAAGCGACAGATGTCAGTCCCGAAGAAAAATGTTGCTCGGGGCGTCGCGAGCACGCGCCGGCTCTCGCTCATAGGTAATTTTCTTGCGGAGTCAGCACAAATAGCCGGCGGCCCGGGGAGGAGGTCTACGGTTTTTCCCAGAAATCATTTCCCTCGTCAAAGGCCGGCGATTGCTCACGTCGAAGCGACCGACAGGCGCGGCAGCTGCGATGCGCAAACCACCGAAAGTGACACTTGACCATCGGAGATTTTTCGGCGCAGGAAGTTATTGTTTGTTTAAAGATTATTTAAATTACACTTGAATCGCTTAGTACTGAGCGGTTAAGGCTAATTTAATTTATTATTCTAAGTATATTTTTATACTTCATAATACAGATGAATTTTGATATGCCTAAAAACAGATAATTTTCGTACAAAAAAGAAAAATGTTTACCAATTTTTAAGTGCGTTACTTTTAAAAAGGTTCCTAAATCTTGAAAGTTATATTTTAGATTTGGGAGTTGAAAATTTTACGTTTTTGTCACTACTTACAATTACAGATTAGGAAAAATTACAGAATTTTATATCTCAGATTGATTTGGAATTTCACCGATT
>JAXIUT010015348.1:0-11390 GCA_035586675.1 Eurytoma californica
AAATTCAAAATTTTTACATTCAACTGAAAAAACTGTGAGGAAGTTTCGAATTATGAAAACTTCCAGCGACAAAAATGTTCCTTAAGGATCAGGGAAGTTTTATCAAAAAGAATTAGACCATTAAATATTATACGAAAAAATGACCATGATTTGAAAATAATGAGCGGCGCGCCGCGCTTCGAAAAATGATGGAAAAATTTATATTTTTCTTAAATATCTAAAAAACGATAAAACATAGAAATATGCTTCCAATACAAAAATTATGGGCAATTAAATTCTCTACAAATATGGATGATTAAAATTGAGGTCCGAGCTACTTTCAAAATTTGCTCCGTGGCCAATACTTTACCGTGTTTTCGAGCGCTAACGCGGTTATAGAATCCGTACCTTCACTTATATGGATGTTCCAAAAGAAATTATTTCAATCAAACGTGTCGATGGTTGAAACGCCGGTCTCCTTCCGAGGCCACTTCCTAGGCTTCGCATTTCACCCTAGGGAAAGGCGCGAGGCTCCTGCGGCGCGCTACGTCCTGCCGCGCAGACTGAGAGAGAGAGAGAGAAAAAAAAGCACGCGCGGAGCTTAATTCGCTAATTCCGCCGGCTTCGATCGGCGCGCGATTACCGCGGGCTAACACGCGAGGCTCCTCGACTCGAAAGCTGCGCCGGCGTGCAAGAAAATTCCTCCCCGGAATGAGATTTCACTCTCGTCGCGGCGAGAACTTATTTTTTTCCTTTTTTCTTTTGTTCTCGTTCCTTGCCGTGACCGATGGCCGATTTCGCGCGAACGCAGTCCGCGAAGACTTGATCCTAAACTTCCCTTCTAAGAACTTCGGCTTAATGCGAAAAGTGGAGCTTCTGAAGTTATTCTTTGTTTTGTGTACGCTATATACGATTACGTTTTGTTTCTTTTTTTTATGAAGATTGATACATTTTGGGTTTTGGTTTGAGCATCGAGGATAGAAATACAAAAATCAAGATAGTCGTGCTACGCGTACAGTGAAACTATTGGTATAATATAATTGAAATTGTCGTGAACGGCACCGTCGTAGTTTCTCTTTTTATTTTCCTCAGTTTCTCTTAAAATTCATTCAGTTGCATCGTCGATTAAATTATTTACAAAAAGACATTTTCTACGTAATAGAAAAATAATTCTTTGTTCTTTTTTTGTTCAAGTTATTTTTAAACGCTAAAAGAAGTTTACTTATATTTCGATAAATTTATACGTCGGAGATAAAAAGTCATTTACCTAAAAATCGAGAGGATCTTCGGGTTTTATACACGTACATTGCGACATGAGCAAGCAATCGGGAAAAAGTGTGACTGTCTCTACATCGACGCATGAGCATTTTATGCATAAGTAATACATTACAGTTAATGATAAATGACAATTCACAATATCGAACATTAGCGCGAGTGGCCAGTGGCGAGCGAACACGCACCGCTTTTTCGACTTTTTTTTTAAATTTTATGTATTTATTTATTTTTTTTTTTTTTTGACAATACGTGGGTATTGAAGTGATTAATCTTTGCTGACGATGATTTATTTTTTCAAACGTGACAAAACCGAAAGTAGCAGATCTATAAAATCGGAATCCCAGCCTATGATTTACAATAATCTGTTCAATTCAATTTATTTTATTAGTGACTCTATTTTTAAATCCTCCTCTAATTCGTATTGTTTTGCCAGCGTTTAGTTACTTTATTAATGTACAGAATTCACGAAATTTACAAATGTAAAATTAATAAGATCTATCAGGGTTATCGAATACAGCGATGAAATGGTCTTACAAGCAAATATTTTTTTATTGGCATCTGTTATACTCTTTCTAAGTTTTAAATTTATAATTAATTACAAACACATATTGTAAGCCAATAATTTTATTTTAATACCTTAGACGTAGCTCAACTGCAGGGCATATTCTATTCTTAATATAGAAAAGCTAATCTCACAAAAAACTCTAAAGGGGTAACATTAATTAAAACTTTTAAATCGGATACAAATGTTTGCAAACGACTCTAGAGGTTTTTGAAAAACCAAACACGTAAAGTATTTTACAATTACAACAAATCGATTTAACAATCTTAGAGGTTCGACTTGACTTTTGTTTTTAAATATACATTTATTTATTTTCTCTGTTTACTAAACTAAAGCTAATATTACACAGTAAAAAATCGGGCGCTGATACTTAATACACACGTAAGTATTAAATACGGAAGTGTAGAATGAACACTTCAAACACATTCATATTTTTAACGCATGCGTTTTTACGTATACTATAAATATAGAAGCATACTATGTTTGAAAAAAAAACATTGAGTGTATTTTTAGTGTAATATTGTGTGTAGAATTCCTAATTTCCATATTCAACACTTAATTTTTTTTACTGTGTAGTATAACTTAAAATAAAAGAGCATAGGATAATATTAGTTAATTAAAAAATACATACAAATTTGTAACAATATTATAAAATATTCATTCGTTAAATAAACTATTTATTTAAAAAATATGTAACACGCTTCTCTTATTTATTCAAGGAAATAGAATTTCACTTTTCTGCTCTCTTTTGATGAGTCATTTCGCATACAAAATTAATAATTACCAATAAAATTTCCGAATAAAATAACCGATTGCTGCATCAAACTATTTCAGTATTACATGGAATATTTGTTTCATCGATGCGTGAACACCTGTTACCTCACCATCCCTTATACCCTGTCGATTAATATTGTACGGATATCACTGTTTTTGATCAGCCCATTCACACGTGAATTTCCGCGTGCCGAAAATTATTACGAAATAACAATAAATAATTATCGGAAAATCATTACCGAAAATAATTGAACATTGAATAGCCTGGAGCGTAAATAAATTGAGTTAAATTTTCAATTGATAAATTTGTATTGTTTCAAAGATTCACACCAGGAGGCGACAGAGCACGTCGTCACAGAGTTACAGTCGGGTTCAAATTTGCTCTGGAATTTGCCGTGGAATGGGAGTCCTCTAATTCAATTTTAAATGAGGATCCTCGCAAGACGCGCGGGAGGTATGAAATTTTCCGCGCTAACCGCTCGCTTGTGTGCTCTACAGGATCTGGGTGAATAAGCAATTGCACGTGTGCGCGGATGACGTCAGCGGCAGCGAGAGAACCGCTCCGCGGTGAAGAGTTTGCTTACATCGATTTTTTTCGCCGTCGACCGGCGCTGCGCCTTCTGTCATCCTCTGTTGTCTCGCGCATATATTACGTACAACTTCGAAACCCATTGTGCCCCTTCACTTTTATTCCCTTCCTTTAACCTTCTTTATTTTTTCGCGGCTTAACTTGATTTTTCTTTAAAAATTTCCCGTTGAGAGAGAATAAAAGAAAAAATTAATATGGAACAGTGACTGAAAGAAATTGTACTTGCACTTGAATAGGAAGAAGGGAGTTGCACTGTCAGTAATATTTTTTTATTATAAAATTTGAATGATTAAAGAAACGAAAAGGTTTTTGAAAAAATGTTTTGATAAAAGGAAATTTATATTCAGTGTTTTAAAGTTAATCAATCTAGTAAGTAGAAACAGACGGGTAAGGTCAGACACGTAACTGTTAGAATACTTTTTTATAAATCAGGAACTAGGGAATTTAAGAAAAAATGTTAAAAAAGATAATAAATTTTCTTTAAACGCTTCACTTTATTCCAACCTCGTAAGCGTCCGCCTTTTAAATCCTTTTCATTATACCTCCGGCATTTCAAAGTGTTTTCCAGATTTAAGCGCATTCATTGACGCGACTTAATCGAAGCTGTACTCTGCGGGCTTTCATTTAAAGAACCGAGCATTCAACTAAATCACCCCGAAGCTCTTCGCGCCGTCGAACCGACGCCTCCCATTTTTGCAGTCGCTCGGGCTTGTCTCCATCAATCTCTCCCGAAAAAAAAACTGGTATCCATCTCCATCCGTCGGATTCGCGATTTTTTTCCTCCGATAAAAAAAAAATCCACGCGGCCGAGTTATCCTCATAAAACCTAACGAACAGCCGCGTACAGGGAAGATCGGGCGGGCGTCCCAATCTCGGCGAATCGCCGGTGCGTGCTTTCACGCGCCGCCGAGCCGTTTAATTAGAGGGAAGAGAGTGCCCTCGCGCCGAATTTTTCCCCTCCACGCCCCAACCGGCCATTTCCCCCGGCGTTTACAGTTTCCCGCGGACTCGTTTTACGGGGTGTCGCGCGCGCTGACTCGGCCGCCGATTGAAAGAGGCGCGCCGCGCCGGAACGAAGCCGACACGAAGAAAATAGAGCCCGGAGCGCGCGGTTTGCGCCGGCCGGCGAATTTATGGCGGCGCCGCGATTGCCTCTCACATTTTCCGCCCGACGGACCCCGCGCGATCTCTCGCTGGTAGAATGGAAATCAAAATTTTTTTTTTTGTTTGCGGGGGTGTGGGTTTCGAAGGTGGATTGATTTTAAGGTTCGTAATATCGAGGTACGGTTGTTTGGCAATTCCGGAGAATGAATCGCGCTTTGGGGCTCGAGGGAAGTTGGGCGCGAGGAACGCGGCGGGAGTTAAGAAAAGAATGCGAGAAATTTCCACGTGGCTCTTTTGTATGGGTTTTCGCTTACCGCGCATACTTTGCATTTTCCGCACGTATGAAATCGATATTTCAAAATTACCTCACTTTTTCCAAGTAGTTTGCTTACTTTCGTTGCGTGTTGTTCTAAATTAAATCGCGCGTATTTGTTTAAAATTCCAATCGGAGTAGTGAAATAATTCAGTGCAGCAAGTCCAAATTTTTGTAATTTAGCTATCCAACTTTAAGTACCTACTGAAATAAAAAATAACGTATTTTTTTCACATTATAAAGCTGACAATTAACTTTTAGCAGAAAACAGAATGAAAAGTCTTTTTTTTTACACAACATGCAGCATTCTAAAATTACCTCAATTCCCGCCAATTTCGCATTTCCTTCTCGCGCTTTTCCGAGGACGCGAGGCGTGACGAGAGTTACTTCGCGCTTTTCTCTCCTTTCTTATGCCGCGCGCATTCCGTCTCCGTAATACAAAGCAAAGTCGCTCGAGCCGAACCTCTGCGAGTGTCTTTCACCCTTATTAATTTTTCTCGCGTGCAACTTTCTTGCTTCTTCTACGTGACTCCACACGCGCACACGCACAGTTTCGTTTTTTTTTTTTTTGAACTTTCAAGAAGCGTATGCTTTGAAATTTTCAACAGGAATTTCCAATACGTATACTAAATGTGTAGAAAAACTAAACTTCTTTAAGATAGATTTATGTTAATTAAAGTGTTCCAATTCACTGGAGAACTAAGTCTTGCTGTCAGAGTGACTCGTAAAAAGAAGACCATTTCGATCGAGACTTATTGAAAGTTTCAAATGTATTCAGCTCTTAAAATCATTCGCATCAGCTAAATCCACTATAACACGCTTCGTCTAATCGTTTATCTTTTATCCCGTCGAAGTATTCTCAGGTGTCACTAGATCACTAGCGATTTCTCGTAGAAAATAATTTCCGCTCGTGCAGCTTGATGAAAATACCGACATTATATGCATGTGTATATTTATTTACACGACATAACCATAAATTCATATACACGCACATATACCACATGATTTGTGTAACTCGAAGGACCGAGGGATCCAAACTGCCCGGGGCGGTGTACCCTTTGCGCAGCGGTCCGGGCGCGAAAGAAACTTCGCGCAAAAGTTTCGCCCGCTGTTTGTTCCTTGTATAACGGCCTTGTAAGACGCACGCGGCTCCGCGTAATAAACGCAAAAGTCCCCGCGCGAACTTTACCACCGGCGCCTCGGGCAACTTGGCTCTTTCGTCCGCCACATATGTAATATGTATATATTTATATATTTTTTGTTCATATATATATCTATTTATTTTCTTCATATTTATATTTAATTTAAATCATTTATACTTGCGTAATGCGTAGTCGTATGTATATTGTGTACAGCTTATCGTGCGATGGCGCTTAGCGCGATCCCTCGTAGAATTTTTTTTTGTATTCCCCTTAAATTCGCTCGCTGACCTGGCCAGCCTCGGACACTCCGCCGTGCGTCCGCGAAATGCACGCGTATCCTCTCCTTTGCGTTCAAAAAGCGACTCGTCACTCAGCGTCCGTTGCACTTTATAAAAATATATAACCGCGGCGGGTGTATGTACAGTAGAGCCTTGACGGCTCGAAACGATATGCATACGTAAAAAGGGCGAAGAAAGAAAACGGGTGCTCTGGCGAAATTTTTCCGAGTGGTTCGCGCGTCCGCGGAGCTATTGCCGCGCTTTCTTTTTTTTTTCTTTCGCCGATCAATCCTGCGCGCGACGCGGTCGGGAGGTTCGCGGTTGGCGATTTGTCGTGCACCCGCGGGCGACCCAGGTGCGCTCACCTCTCGAATAGAAAAATGAAAAAACGTCGGTGAACACACGCAAAAGCTGCGTTGCTGCGCACGGAGTGTTCGAGCCCGGCGCTTTCTTCCTCGATGCGAAAGAAAGTGCGCCGCCCTGGCTGCCTATGCTCTCTGAGCGTCTAAACGTCACGCGTATCTGTCCTCCGCCTTCTTTTTTCTTTTATTACCGTTGGAGGTATTCGCCTGCACCCCTGCCGGCAATTGGCCACCCCCCTGCGCTCCTCGTGTATACGTACATTTATCGTATAATATATTCATTTATCATCAATATATACGATATAATTATATTTTATATTTATTTTATTTATCTGCTCCTGCTTTAAAATCTACGGGTGATATGTACCAAATGGAAGAATCGTGCCACTCGATAAAACGAACTCGTGGGGCGCGTGCCTCGCGTGCCGGGACACGAGCGGTCCACGCGAGCGCGCCTTGCTTCCTCCTAATCCTCCTCCTTCGTATTCGCTCGTCTCCTCCTCCTCCATCGGCGTCGTCGTGCCACGAGGGCGGGAGCCTGCCTCTTTAATTTTTCTTTTTTTTTTATCTTCAGTCGCTCCTGTAGCCAGCGAACGCTCGCTCGACCTCGACGATGGAATACTCCGAGGCTCGCCGCTTTTCAGGACACTCCGTACCTTTTCGCTCGACGCTGCGGAGTGGAGTAAGCGATCGCGAGGTGGATCCGAGCGTTTTGTACGACACCACCTCGACAACTCGTTTCTCGCTGTTTTGCGTTTTTTTTTCTCTTAATTTTTTTTTTTACTTATTTTACGGTATAGTTGCCGGCTCGGCGTCGCTTGCCAGGACAAGCTCTTCTTGAGCCGCTTATATATTTATATATAACATATTATATATATCGCATCGCCTTGGGCGATTGGTTACATTTAGGCTTCGATCGGTGTATACGTGTACGTATACGCTCGCACGCGCGTGACTGCGCACAAGCACACGTGTATGCATGTAAGTGTATGTACGTGTATGAACTTCAGTACCAGAATTCCAGTACGTATATCAAGCGTGTGTGTGTGTGTAGGGTTCGTGGGGCTCGAACGCGTCGTTTGACGAGTCGTTCGCGCCTACGCATTCGTCCGCCGCCGCTGCGTCGTCGTCTCCTCCCGCGTCCTTGAAATCGAGCACCGCGGCGCTTGGAAAGAAAAAAAAAAAATAACGCGCGAACGAAGAGGAGCCGCTGTGGAAGCCGGGCGTGAATGAAAAAAACGACCTCGATATTTCGCGGGCACTCGTTATAACCACGCCTCGTTTCGCCTCCGTCTTCCGAGCTGCCGCGTCTTCGCGTCCCTCCGCGCCGTAACGACGCTTCATTACCCGAGCGCGCGCGCACACGCGCGTCCGCTCGCCCTTTAGCCCGGGAAAAAGGAGAGAGCGACGCTCGGAGTCGCTCGTTAAACCGACGGCGAAGGACGCCTAAACTAACGGGCCGGGAGTCGGGAGGGTGGAACGAGGAAAGGTAGATAGGGGCAAAAAAAAAGAGGAAAGCGCAGCCCCGGTCGCGCTGTTCTCTTGAGCTCGCTCTTGTCCGTGTTGCGCGGGTTTCGTTTTCTTTTTTTTTGTTTTCTTTTTTTGTTTCTTTGCTCCTCCGCTCGTGGCGGAGTTTACGCTCGTTCTACTGGCGCCCCACACTGATTCGACGATTAGGATTGGTCGATGAAGCTTTTACACGCCGCAATAGTTGATTAGAATTCGCGCGGGGATTTTTTATTTGTCTTGTTAAATAAATACACTTGGAGTTTTTAAAATCATGCAGTATATTAAGGTAAAAATCAATGAATTCATTTGAATTGTTTCACATTGCTGATAAAATAAAAAAATTCGTAAGGTCGCATTATTGTGCGGTTCGGACAATCATTGCCGCTCGATTTAAAAACAAGAGGGGAGCGCGTATTATTAATTTCTTTGGCTATAAATCACTACGAGCGCTCGATTTCTCTCTTCATCAAACAATATATCATGCAAGTATATACTTAACAACAGTTTTCGACCTGTGACAGCACGCGATTGCTAAGAAATTACAATTTTTCGATTAAAACAATTTCGACGTAAAAAATCTTAACGAATACAATAGCGAAGCTCATCGTCCTCGCGCATCTACGCAAACGAATACAAAGAAAGGATAAAAAAAAAAAGTTCATCGACTCCTCCGTGGGCTCGGTAGTTGCGCGCAACAAATGGAGAGGCTTGTGACTCGGCGTCTTACCGCGGCGGCTCCGACCCTGTGTAGTCCCGGGTTGAGGGGTGGTGGTGGTGGTGCGGCTGGGCGCCTCCCTCGTCGCATCGCGAGCCAGCGCGATGGGTGCACCCCGGTCGGGGCCGGCCGCGCGAGCGAGAGGCTGATCAGGGCGTCGCGGTCGGGCGGCAGCGGCAGCAGCAGGCCCCCTAGATCCCCGCCGCGCGGAGCACCAGCAGAGGGCCCAGGAGCAGCGCCGTGTTCAGCGGCCGGCTGCCCTGGCCTGCTGACGTCGAGACGTTCGACGTCAAGCTGCCCATGCACTCCGCTGACGGCTCTGCAACAGACGGAGCGGACCGACACACTGAAAAAAAGCGATTCGAAGGAGGTTACTACGGGGGCTACATCGCTATGTGGTTACTCTTATAACGTTCCGGAACTCACGCTGCTGGTCTGGAGAGAATTCTTTATCATTGTCAGTGAGTGCGTGTGCTTCATGCTTTGCGTGCGACATTTTGAGAGGGCAGGCGCAGCTAGAACCTGTGTCAAATTAACGTGCATTAACTACTTCATGCTTTGCTTTATTTTATAGTGTATTTTCGATCTTTTTTATTACTGTAAATAAAATTTTTAAGTCTTGTGAGAGACGTTATTTTTGGACATATCTGTGTGCATATAAAAATATAGCATTTCAATGGATGTGGGGTGGGAATAGATCAAGGATATTACGTTTTGTACTCTGCTTATTTTTGGACTAAATCAAATTAATCTACAAAATCATCGTTTTGAATGGAGCTACGAAGAAGAGGAAGTATTTCTCTGGGTAAGGTGGTTTGCAGTAGATATGCCCCGAGTACGGCAAGACAAATACTTTATTTACGTTTTAGGTGATTTTTTCCGGGATTGGATTAATTATAGATACAGGAAAAATTCTAAACCATTTCTTTGCTGCCAATTTTAAATAGCATCTATTTTAAGAAAGTATTTCTTTTTTAATTTTATCTTTTCCCAGTAAAACATATAATTATGCAAGTATGAATAATTCAACATCATTTGTCACAAAAAATTATTTACTTATTTAATAGGATTTAAAAAAAATGAATAATTAACGTTTAAGTAAACGAGATATTAAAAAAATGTATCATTATTTTAAAACTGGTTTCAATTAAAAAATATTAACTGAAATATATATTTAAAACTTTTTATAAATTCTTTAGCAGAGTTATTGACGGACTTTTTTCATTTGAGGCTGAACTTTTATCTTAAATGTTCGAATAAGTCTATTAATATTTAAGTTTTAATAAGTTTATTAATACGGCCTATTAAAAGTTGGCATTTAATTAAATTTTTAATTCAGTTCTTATCACTTACCGAAAAATTGTAACAATTATTAAAAATTGTAAAAGTATTAGTTTTTAAAAAACTTTAAATGTTTACATTATTTTCTATTATTTTTATAAACAATTATAAATATATAATATCTCTGCCGCTTTTAAGAACAATGCGTTACATTACGCAAATGACGCGATTACATCAGTTAGACATCTCATTAAATTTTTTTAAAAAATAAATCCTTCCATTTCATTAAATGTATTTTCTTTGTCGCGAATGCGAATGTGGATTGCGAGCTTTTTTTGAGGCCGACTTTATGTAATTAGTGAAGCTTGTTTTGGACAGGCGGTATGGATCCTCCTTTTATCCGCGGTTGTTGTTCAAGCTTGGTTCTCATGTACATTACGCATAATGAGCACTTTTTCTCTTTCGTTTAGAGGCAGCGTGCAAAAAATGAATCTAAATGAATTAAAAGCAGATGAAACGGGATACACGAGTGTATAAATAAAATTTCTTGAGAAATTGAGGAAATGAGACGTCTATTTAGGGACAACAAATCGAAAAAATCCACTACAATCGAGACGCATCGATGCTTGAGGAAAAAAAGCGTAAATTTCCAAACATTGATGTTGAAGAGCAAAACGCTATAAAACGTCGAGTAAAGAAGAGCGATAAATAAGAAGATCTTCGCCCGTAAGCCCACGAATCCGGTCTTTCGCAAGAACAGGTCCAAGACGTCAAAAAAACCGGATATCCTTTGTCAATAATCTACGGCAGCTCGATTCTCGATGCTTCTCCGAGCGTAAAATATGGATTACCTCGCGAAGAAAAACACATCGTCTCCATTTATTAAAGAAAAAGCAAACTGGACCTTCGAAATCGCATCTTCGCAAAAAAGCAAGTGCATATAATTCTCCGGGTTTAAGCGAGAGGGAGCAGATTTCTCGGCTAATAAAACCGACGAGCCGCCGCCTCGCTATTTTTCTTTTGCAGGGTCGAGCGATTAATGCGCCGTCGCCTAATGGCAGTCAAAGCGCTTTTATAAATCAAGAGCATCCGCGATAAGGTCCTTCGCCGGATGCAGCGGGCGAAGAAAAAAAAAGAAGAGGAAAAACGCGAGCTCGCGTTCGGGCGATTTGAACGATCGGCCAGTTCGGCTCGCTCTCTCCTTCTCTCTCGCCGGTGTTTTTTTTTACGTCCCGCTCGAGCCGGCGATTTATCTGCCGCCGCGCAGTCTGGGTTTTGCAATTTGCCGGCGCGCGCGCCCGGCAGAGGGGGAGGGTGGGGGGATAGACGGCGTCGTTGGAGATCTATCGGCAATTAGCCGGAGACAGGCCTCGACGAAAATATCGGAAAGGTTCTTTTGGCGAGGCTGTCTTGATTGGGATAGGATCGCGGGGAGAGAGACAGAGGCGCGCAGCTGCTTTGGATCTGTGATTTTTTACGAACGGATAAAAAGCCAGTTTGAAATTGC
>JAXIUT010015379.1:0-11619 GCA_035586675.1 Eurytoma californica
GCCGAAAATACAATCTTTCGAAAACGGCATAGGTCGGAAAGTTGTATTTTCGGTCCGCTAGGCTGTAAACATAATTTCTTCAAATCGCCAGAATATTGCGATATATGTTATTTCATGGTTCTTAGAACCTTTTGAATTCCATAAGTAAGCACTATAGTTAAGCAACCAAGCATTTGATCAAGATTCACCAAATTTTCAGTCTACCCACGAGAAAATAAACTACCTAACGCTAAAATCGAGATCCACGCATGAATTTACTTTGGAAACTTCGTAACCGCAACTTAAAGTAACATAAAAGAAAAAGAACTCGCTTTCATCAGCGATTGAAAACTCCTCCTCTCTCTCCCTGCAGTCGCAACTTTAAGACCGGCAATTTGACTTGAGGTCATCAAGAGAGTAAATTGGGGTGAGGGCCCCCACGCGTCCGGAGCTCCGGGGGTCGGCCCCGATGAATTTTTCAGCCGACGCGCGCTCATAACGAGGAGAAAACGAACGGGCGGCTCTGCGTTTATCCAAAGTCGCCGAAACTTACCTCTCCCTGGTTACACGGCGAGAGAAAGGTGGAGGCATGCCGATCGAAAGCAATTAAAAGTTACCGCCGCGCTCCTCGGAGCGAGCCACCGGCTCGAGAGAGAGCGAGGGTCCGAATGCACTTTCTTGTTCGCGCGGTCGTTTCGAATCAACCGAGCGTGTGCAGTTTGTCTTTGCGGCGGGTCGGATTTTTCGCGCAGAGGTAGAAGGGGGGGGAGGGGGTGCAGCGCGGAAGAAGGTGGATATCGACAGGATTCTCCTTGTCCCGGAAATACCGGCTGGAGGAGGCGGGGTGGAGAAAACGACACGGAAGATTTTGCGGTCTTGATTTATCGCCCGGAGCAGCCGGGAGGTGCGCCGCATCGCCGGCAACCTTTTGTCTCGCCCCCCTCCCTTATACCCTAGGCGGTGAGCCTTGTTTTCGACCTCGACAGCCTTTTCGAGGGTTTTAGCGTCCGACTGATTGTAGGGTATTTCCACTCTGACGTGCATGGCGAGATGGGTGTTGTTGAAAATTACCTCTTTTAGATGTATCGAAAAATTACGGAAACCGGTCAACTGCAATATTTACGAAATGGTACATTATTCAGTTATACATTATAATGATACAATAATTCTTGAATAATAATATAGCAAAAGAGTAAACAATTTTAATCCAGCATTGTAAATAGAATCTGTAAATTAGAAACTTCATCTAAACATTTCTTTAAAACAATAAAATACATTCAGGTTCAAAAAATTATTTAGTCAATTCACAAAAATATTTACTTATTACTTGTCAAATCTTTAAAGAAACATTTAGTTGAAATTACTAATTTTTTCAGTGTACATTCGATGGAAGTAATTCCTGTAGTTTTTTATCTTTTATATTCGATTTTTTGGACAACGTTGCCATGTTTCGAATATGTCCCGGAAGAAATTACTTCCGTTGACTGTACGTTTCTTAATCAAATTAATTGAAAT
Source organism: Eurytoma californica (assembly GCA_035586675.1). Classification (NCBI taxonomy): domain Eukaryota; kingdom Metazoa; phylum Arthropoda; class Insecta; order Hymenoptera; family Eurytomidae; genus Eurytoma; species Eurytoma californica. The sequence continues at coordinate 1,495 of JAXIUT010015379.1, forward strand.
TGCCCCTTTTAGTGCTTGATTTCAAGCTTCATACTGCATAAGTGCAACGAAACTCACAAAAGTACTTGATTTCTCGGCAAAATTTTAATGAGGATGTAGATGATGCAGACTCTCGGATAAAAACAAAATGTGGATGATTAAAATGAATAATATCCCATCTCGTAAAAGGATTATAAGTTATTTTAGACTCATTAAAAACTGAGAAAATTAGCATTGAAGGAAAAAAAGTTCGAAAATTTACGGAAAAAGATTGTAAATCATGTACTGAAAAAAATAATAGATGAAAATTAACTGTAAATTGTCAGAGGTGGAGAACAGACTTGAAAAATGATGAAAATTACCATAATTATGGTAAATTTTACTATAAAAATTGTATTTTTTCCGAAAATTAAAGTAATTTTTCTCAGGTTTCCAGTACCTATATCAATACTAAACGAATTATAACGATTAGTGTTAGTTCGGGTATGTTATATAAAGATAGAACTAAACTGAAAACTATAAAAACAATTATTTAAAAAAAATATTGTGAACTCATTGTATTCCTAATGATCATTAAAAGATGATCTCCTAATCAATGATATTATTTTAACCGTTTTGTAACTACTTTTAACAATAACGCTATATTACTTTCCCCGAAAAAAATAAGGCAATTTTCAGCAATCCAACTACCCGTAACCTCCTAAGCACATTCCCCAAAATTCCTCGGAGAGAAAGCGTCGCTTGTCCTGGCCGAAAATTGGCCTCTCGCGCACTTACGGCAAACACACAAACACACCCGCAGCTCGTCCCGCGCGCATAACCGTAAAAGGGTACTGGCGTCGGGTCGAGGTACCAGCGATGGGGAGAAAAAAGGCGCGATCCCCGGGGCCAAAAATGCCGGACCATCACCGCGGGCGGAAAATATTTGCGGCCCTCGACGGCGCCCGAAGACTTTGCAGATGGGCTGCGCCGATAAGCGGTACGTGCGGCGGCGCGGGCCCCCTGGCAGATCGCCGAGGCCCGATAAAATAATCGCTTACGACGTGAGCGCCGCGAATTTCTTCGCCGCGGCGACTCGATTTCATTTCAGCGCGCGGAGGGCGCCCCTCGACGAGATGAGAGATTGACGGGGAAGACGCGCCCGCGCGAGAAGGGGGGAAGGGTGTAACAATGGCCCCGACGACTCAAGTGACATTTGTGACTGGAGCTCCGCCGACGGTGTACCTACCCCGCCACCGTCTTTCGCCGCCGGTGCCTGCTGAGTTTCAGCTTTTTTTTCTATACGGATTCTCGATGCTTTTCTTTCCGCTGCGCCCTTTTGTTCGACTTTGCGAGAGCGGTACGGGTTTTTGAATTTTTTTTTTTTTTTGGCTCGTTAATATTGTTATTTTTATTTACTTGTGGAGAAAACTCCCTTTTTAATGTTGGGTATTTGTGGTATAGGAACACTGTTTTACTGTTATAACAATCCTGTAATTATGTGAAAATATGACTGTAATGTAATATTGTAATTTTGTAAGAAAAATAAATAGGAAAAGTTACCATAAATTGTTTGAGGTCTGGAGAATATACTGAAAACATGGGAAAAATTACAACTTTTATAGTGAAATTTACCATAGTTTTGGTAATCTTTATAATGAAAATGGTAATTTTAATCACGTTACAAGTCCGTCCTCGTTCTCCAAAAATTTATAGTAAATTTTCCCTTACTTTTTTTTTGAGTATTTGAAATATAATATGAATAGAACAGTAGTTAGAAATAATCTCGCTTCGCTCGGGCGCAAACCTTACGCGCGACCAGAAATCACTTTTATCGCCCTTGTATCGTAATATACTATTTCGATACACTGTGCGCAAAGATACGACTTTGTGCACGCTTTCTCAAAATCAGCTGCGCAAAATCGTACCTTGCACGGGTTGTATAAAAAAATACGGTTCGATACATGAGCGAGGAGGTGAGTTTAGCCTCGTGTGACCTTTTCGCACTCGCTTCGCAAACATCACATTCTCGCACTTCGAAATGTACTATTATAACATGCCTCGTAAATGGCAACGTCATCCTAAAAATCGAATGTAAAAAATAAAAACAAAGGAAACTCGAAATTTTTAGTGCATTTCACCCATTCAACTTTAGAAAGTGCGATTTTTCAGGCAATGCTGCTATTTTCGGTATATATTCTAAAAGAATTAAATTCGGGTTTAGCGTACCTAAACACTTGTACGAAAAAAAAGCATTATTACAAATTGGTCAACCCAAAAGAGTGCAATCATCAAAGTAAATAAACGCGTTAGGAAAGAATTACCCGCGAAACACGCATGCGAGCACGTCGCGTAATTTGATGGCTCTCTCAAAGTGGATAAGTTCGCCGGGCGCGTGCGTTATCACAGGCCGATCGAGCATATCCTCGATCGCGGCTTATCAATTTTTCAGGCTCACGCAGCGCGTCGCGAGCGTCGCCACCCCCGCCCCTGCGGTTCCGCTCGAGCGACCCCCGCTCATACGCAACGCAGAAGGTGAAAAAGCGAGGAAGTTCCGCCGGCCGCGCATGAAAGATTGATACCCCGTATAATTCAGCGGCACCGCAGGGGGCGGAGGTGGGGGGGACGCGTGTCATCCAGGGGGTATTAACCCCTTTCCCCGGCGGGCCGAGGGCCGCTACACTGGATGGAGGAATTAAGACGCGAGCGCCGGCGGTACCTTTACGAGCCGTTCGCCAGAGATTTTTACGGCTCTTCGAGGTTATCCAGGTCGAGCTCAGTACCGATGAATGCAGTGTGCTTCAGTTTTAGAGGTCGGACTACCCACGCCGGAGGCGCAGTCTGAATTATCGACGGCCTGGATTTACAGTCGGCGATAGATTGTAAATTTTCGTTTTAACGCGCCCTTTTGCGATAAGGAAATTGTACAGCGAAATTCGGAGTAGGAATTCAGGAGTGGAATTTTTGAGACGCCCTTATATTTGACCCGATGGCTTGTTATTGTACTGCACAGATAATTAGTAGTTTAGGCTGAATAATTATTTAAGGGATGATAACTAAATGATTCCTTGAATTTTTTTAATCTGAGATTCTTTGAAGTGAGAAATATGTTCTAGTAAAAATTACAATGCTACATAGGACAGTAGGCAGACTGAAATCTTGATGAAAAATTACCATACTCTTTAGTAAAATTTACAAAAAATTTTACTATAACATATAGTAATTTTTACTAGAATTTTCTGACAGTGTGCATTATTGTTTAAAAAATGTTTATTTGATTCTCGAAATTATTTGTTGGCACTGTTTAAAAATATATTTACTAATTTTTTTTATAACTACTAATTTTTTTTCGGTGTTATTATTTCTGCACTGATTTAAGCTTCTAGTAATAATATTTCAAGAATAAATGACAATTGATTCACAGCGTAACTGACACAAATTCATGTATCTACATGTTGCTTTGTTAAAATAACCGAATTTCTTCATAATCAAATTTAATAATTCAGTTTTTAAAGTAACTTTTTCTCCGAGTTTATAATTTGTTAATTAACGGTCGATAATGCACTTAAAGTGCTCAATTTTCGAGTAATTAAGATTGCATTACAAGTTTCGCGGGGAGATACCAGAAAATGAACCAAATTTTTAAAGCATTGTTTAAAAAATTCTTCGTAATTTGAAGTAAAAATAAAAGTTAAATTTCCAATGATTAAAAATTTAATAATTATAAAAAGACCTTTCGTACGTGCAATTAAATCTGGTTTACTTTTATTTTTAATAAGAAATCCCACGGAAAATCCAGCGGATAACAATTAAAACAAGAAAATAAGTATGAACGATAAAGCGTATCAGTACCCAAGAAAATCATTCTCTATTACTCTATAAAGCTCCACTTCCCCACCGGCGTAAAGGAGTAAAACGCACGGTTGAATTCACTGAACCCCTGAGTGTATATAATTGCGTCGTTCGAGCACTTTTCTCGCGGGTGTAAAAGAAGAAAGATGCTTTCACTGGGGCCAGGAGAAAAGGGCCGTGAGGCGGGGGGGGGGGGGCAGAGGGTTTACGCCCTGGAGCAGGGGAGGCTCACAAGTGAATCGCGATTGAATTACACGCGTTGTTCCGTTGCGTCCGGGCTTTACGGTCGGCTCGCGACGGTTATACTGCCCAACTCGCCGGAATGACAGTTGTTCGGGCAGTTTCGCGCGAGCGCCCTCTGCCGAAGGGCCCGCAACGTTTGAAAATTTTTTTACGGCCTCCGCGGCGGCCTCCCTTTTATTCGGCCCGTAAAAAAATCCTCCCCGAGTGCGTCTTAATTCTTGTTTCTTGCTTCTTTTACCGCTTTCGATTTGGCGGCAGCGCGCGCCCGCACGGTTTTCTTTTTTAGCCGCGGCTTTATCGCTCGGAAAGCCGACGGCTTGATTGGCCACTGCTCATTCGCAGCTGCTGTGCGGTGGAATTTTTAATGGATATTTCCTCGGTTTTCTTTTTGGAAATTTACTGCGCGACGGAAGTTTTTCAGTTTTGATGCGAACCAATTAAAAGCTTAAGATTTTAAAACTAGAAAAGAATCATAAAACAATTTATTTAAAATTTAATAAAAGTAAATTCAATCATTTAGAGCTTTGGTGTATCTATTGGCACACTGAGAAGAAGGTTCGAGTAAAAATTAGAATACTATATAGGAAAGTGGTCACGGGCGAAAATTTAAAAGAAAAATTACCATACTCTCGAGTAAAATTAACAAAAAATTTAGAAAAATTACCGCAATTTTTAATAAAATTTACAATAGCTTCTAGATTATTCTTATAATTTATTATACTTTACATTTTTTGGCAAATTTCAGTCTATGGACACTTTTCTAGATAGTACAGTATTATTTACGAGAAATTTCCCTCTGTGCATAAGAAAAACACACATCACTTAAAGTAGGTTGAGTGTACTCCCCGCGTATTTACGTAAACATAAATAGAATTTCTTTCTTTAGTTCCTACTTATATACTCGTAAATTATCGTATTGTACGTGGTCGGCTTGCTAATAAACACAGCGTTAAATATTTTCTATTATTAAGGTGTGTTTGTCAAGTTTTACCATGTGATTTCCCTCGAATATAAAATTTTTTTCGAAATTTCTCATCATACCCCAATTTAGCTCGTAACCTATTCGTTTTAATCCTATATCATCTCCTGTAATTATTTTCTAAAATTGAATAAAAACTAAATCCAATAAGAAGTACAGGTACCAATTCTAGAAATCTATCTATTTTAATGAAGCAGAATGATTTATATGAATTTATTTCTAACCAAATTTCTGAACGAAATTCAAAACTTGCTATTTTAACCAAGATAAATGTATTAATATTGCACACTATTCCAGTTTAGCCAGCATTTAACATTTATCCGTCCGTCTCGTCGCTAACAAACATCATTTGAGCACGACGCGTACAATCGAGCATCTCGTTATCAGCGCTTGAAAAAGCTCACCCGTCTCCCGTCCCGGAACAGAAGTCAAAAATGAAAAAAAGATTCGGCAGCCGAGGTTGCCCGCTCTCGGGCGCACTCATCCCTTTAATTGCGCCAATCGTCGGCGCGGCTCACGCATCGGCGGCCTCGAGGATCCTCGAGGCCGATGCGTACGTATAAACAGCAGAGCTGCACTGCCGCGCGCTCGTCCCTTTCCGATTTCAATTCCGACCCCCCATCCCCGGCCTGCCTCCAGCACCGGGTTAATTTCGCCGAGCAAACGCGAGCAGCCGAAAACGCTCCTCAATTAATTTTCGCAAGATACAGGCGAGGAGACTCTTCGCCGCGCGCATCTAATTACGCCGGTGATTTTCCAATTTGGCGCCGCGATTTTCGCAGAAGAGGCTACACTCCGCCCTCCCTCCTCCCCTGGTATTCTTGCGAGCTTTGCGGACCTACTGCTTGCTTTGACGTTAATTAGAAAGTAAAGGAGTACTGTGCATACATTCGGCTCCGCCGGTGCACTGGTGGGTGTGCAGCTTCGAGGAGGCCCTTTACTTGGTTCATCGGGCGGATGTTAGCCGCGCTTTTAAATACTTTTTTCTTTGGCGACTCTTTTAAGGTTTTGTTAGCAGATTTGTACAATTTAGTAGTTTACTCCAATCCTAAAGGATTTAAGGATTGTGCTCTTAATGTTTAATGTACAAATCGGGCAATCGGTATTTTTTGAAAGAATTATATTATACATATTCCGAAGTAGAAACAGATGAGTATATCCAGACGTTGATTCTGACTCTTTTAAGGTTTTGTTAACAGTTTTACATAATTTAGTAGTTTAATGTAATCCTTATGGATTTGAGGATTATGCTTTTAGTGTTTGTGTTTAAATCTTAATTGAAGGAAAATGTTCTGAATATGCACATTGAACGTTGCGTTAAAAATGAAATGCAAATTACTTGCATTTGAATTAACAACAATGTAGCTAAACAAAAAGAGATTATAAAATTTTAGAATGATTAAAAAAGAATTTGAAGAAATTCGAAACTGAAATTTTCATATCCTCGGACTTGCATGACATGTATAAGTGATAATGATCTCAATTTAGTCAGACAAAGTTTTTCGAAAATGTTTATAACGTCAATTAACTTTAATTATAAATTTTCTCTTTATTTCCCAAATCTAAAATGTCAATTATTTTATTTAATCTTTCAGGGAACTTAGAAAATAATTTATAATTTAAGTTTGCTAATTAACATTGGTGCAATTAACTAAGAAAAAAACGCGCCTGACTAAACTATGACCATTACTACTTATATACGACTAACAACTTTAATTTGCAAACTTCAATTCTGAATTCTACGATATTTTTTTTATTCGTCATCATATTTATAATCTATTCTATTCAAATTCAAAATATATGATGCTGTGAATTTCAAGAACCATACTGTAATATGCAACATGCACATATAACAAAGGCAATCTCCTTTCAATATTGTAATCTACTGGTCGTTTAAAATATACTAATTTTAAAATGAAATGGATTATATTAATAACACTTGAGTATTATTAAAATATTTCAGAGATAATTCATTCGAAAAACGACAATTATAATTAAAAAAGACCACTGTATTAATAATTATCAATCATACAGAATAACAGCTTTTCAACGATGGCAATCACCTGAATGCATTATTCAATCTTTTCAGTATTAAACCGGCCCCAATAAAGAATTTAAAACCACTCTGTAAAGGTACGTAAAAAACCTCACGACTTTTATAATAAAGTAATAAACAGCACATTAATTCCCAGCTGAAATCGTACATCGCCATAACCCTTCCCAAACCACCGCCATTACACGAAATTGAATTTTCCATACCTCTTTAAAAAAAAGAGAGTCATTCGACATCCATCACTAATGGGGCACGTCATCGCAGGCAGCTATCAGCGGGCTGCAGAGCCGCGACGACCGGCCGGAGTGGCCATTACCCGCGTAATCCAATTAACGCACGCGAAATTTCTTACCGAGCCCGGTGTATCCATATCGTGAATAAACAGACGGCCGAGGGCCGAGGCTCTCGGCGGAAGAATCCGGAAAATTGGAGGAAGCCGGGGGCTGGATTAGCTCGGGAGCGCGGCGGTTCGTTAGGGATTCGCCGGGGAGATGCCGCATTTTTTTTTAACGGCGCAAAATTCACTACTTTGCCGCGCCAACACTCAATTAGCCGCTGAGTGCGCTCCTGAAAAATTCGAGCTCGAGGTCCGCCGATCTCTGGCTTTTTTTTTCTTCCGTGTACGGCCGCTCTGTTTCGCTTCTATTAGCGAGATCGCTGGGTAAACTGCGGATGAACCGAGATTATTTGTGAACTGAAAATTATCCCCGTTGAGGTTGATTGTGCAACAGCGAAATCCCGAGCCGCCGTTCTCTTCTCTTGTATTCGCTTTCGGGTAGTTAAATTATTATTTTCCGTTTTTAACGTAACGGAGAGTTAAATTTTAGGTATACTTTCTTAAAGTATTGAAGGAAAATAATTCAAAATGACTTTTTGTGCAGAACAATAAGAAAAATGTTTAGAAAATCTTGTTGTAATTATAGTGAACGGGGATCATACGCGACCTAGGCAAAAAAATTACTATAAAATATAGCAATTTTTATAATAATTTAAAACAATTTTTACTATTTAAAGTAAATTAATTATTTATACAGCGTATAATGAAATTTCTTAAAATCAACCTAAGTTTATTATTTGACATTTATTTAAACAAAATAATGCTATCAACGTTGCAATAAATATTTAAAGCCTATTATAAATACCAAATACCGAGGTTTTGTTTGGAAAGTCTGCGTGAAACGCATTAATGCTTTATTTAAGCAGATAAAATTGCTTGTGAATACAGGTAAATTGATATTTTTTATTTACTTAAATGGAAGCTGCATATTTTAGAATATTACTTCAAAAAGTTACACATAGAAACATAAGGAACAAGAAATAGAATTCAAAAAATATTACGAAATGCGGTATACGTATACACGAAGAGCAAGAACAAACAAGCAGAATAATTATAAGCTAAATTATGAACACAGTTGATTCAGTACACCGTACAAACTTTCTATTACAAAGTTTGATCATAAAAATAAACATAAACTCAAATTAAATATTTTTTTGTTTTTTTTTATAGTGCACTCAAGCTGTTTGTACACGATCTACTTGGTTTAATAATTAAACTCTGTCTCACTATGTGTTCAACAAATTAAATATTCATCCATCATCACATTATCACGAACGTTGAAATAAAATAAAATACCGTGATGATTTCATTTAAAAAAGCCTGTCTATCAAACATCCAAATATAATCCGATCATAAAATTTGCCTCATGCTAATGACCGTAGCTTCATAAATTTTCACGATGATTGAATTATCACAGCAGTCAATATGAATCTCCTCGCAGCAGGAATAAACAGCTCCCAACATTACAATCATTCATCACTCCATCCTTCATAATCCCGCACCCGCCTCGTAATTACCCCACGATCGCATAAAAAAAACCTCACCCGGGGGGGCAGGGATATAATCGCGAGGCTCGCGCAGCAAATTCGAAATTCCCTCACGGAGGATGCGATTTTACGGACGATTTGCTCGGTGCGATCTGTCCCCGCAGCTCCAATTTGCAAGAGCGTCCCCCCGCCTCCGTCGAATCATCCCATAGTCCTCCCGCCGTGGAGCGAGGAGAGCGCGAAGAGGACGACGGTAGAAGGAGGGGGGGAAGGGTAGTGTCGCGCTACCCGGGATAAAATCGAATTCTCCCGCAGAGAGGCAAAAGGGACGAGGAGGGTTGAGCGCGAGCGAGTGAGAGGGAGACAGCTTGATAGGGCGCTTCGTCGTTATCCCGCGCGATTTGTTCTTCTCGGCCACCTGTTGCTTGGGCCGCGCGTCAAGAGCGTATGCGAAGGAGAGGAGCGAGCGAACGCAACGATATAATTATAATGGCGGGAGGGGGGGGGGGCGTCCGACTTTGTACCCCTCATTTTTTTCGACTCGGCTTTTACGAGAGGGCGAAGGGCCGTTGACGCCTCGTAAACGTTCGCGGCTCTTGAAATTCAAATTCGCCAAGCGGTACGCACTCCCCCCGTTGACTTAACGCCGTCTACCTTATAAGATTTGGGATTTACGTGCGTTTTCAAAGCAAGGTGTAATGAATTTGAAAATCAATCGTTTTCTGTAGTTGATACCACTCGAATTTATATAGTTGAAGTAGTGAGATGTTTTTTACAAAAAATCGGGCAATCACTTTTTTGAAGAATTATGTATATAAATAAAATTAATTTTGATTATAAAATAATAAAATAATTTAAAAAAAGTAAATAATCATATAATAAAATAATCATTTTATGTACATACAATTTTATCCATTATAAGAATCAAAAAATTTTAAAAATTATATACGGAAGTAGAAACAGACGAGTATAGGCAGACGCTAATTCTCGAATAAGTTTATCCGAAACATTAATTCACTTCATGCTTTATAAATATTTTTGTTTTTTAATTTAAACATTATTCTACTTTTGAGGCGTAATACAAACTTTATACGAATGAAAGTATTTAAAAAATTATATACGGAAGTAGAAACAGAGGCGTATAGGCAGACGCTAATTCTCGAATAAGTTTATCCGAAACATTAATTCACTTCATGCTTTATAAATATTTTTGTTT
>JAXIUT010015440.1:0-14850 GCA_035586675.1 Eurytoma californica
ATAAACTTTTTTTAAAAATTATAAAAAACTATATACTTTTATTAACAATTATTTGACAAAGATTATTTCCGCCTGGGGACGAATAAAGTAGTTTTTGGTTAAATTATAATAAGTAAACTGATTCAAACAAACGAATAAAATTGTACCTGTGTAACCGTTATTCTTAAGAATAATTGGTGGCTGGAGATAATCATGATAACCCACCAGTTCCAAAGCAGGAAGTGGCAGTGCTACCGATCTACTTGCTGCTATAACTATGGGTGACTGCGATTGACCGTTACAATCTGGGTACGCTTTCGCCCAAATGTGCTGGCCTATTAAAATTGAATAGTAAACATTATTAAATTAATTACGTGCATAATTGAATTTTAATTGAATAATTAATAAAAAAACATTTTACAGCAAGAAGTTTACACTGTACCCGATCGAGAATAATCAAATCGTACTCCTTCTGCACGTACTAGAAAGGTAATAATTTGTATTATTTCATTTAATTATTAAAAACAAATAAAAACGAACATTTTTACATTGAATTTTGTTTTAAGCTATTTTTGTTATTTATAATTGATTGAATTTGTTAAAAGGTCCGTACCTGATATTATTGAACACCAAAGTATGTAAATCATTAATTTCTTCTTCATAATTTAATTCTTTTTTGTATTACACCACGAATTTACACATAGAAATATTCTTAAGTTACATTCGATCGAAACTTTATAATTGTCCTTGTCGTTTTTTAAGATTAATTGACTTCGTTATAAGTATATTCTTTATATTCATCGCCAAAATTTGCCGTAGGTTTAAAAACTCATCTCGGTTACTGCAGAACTTTTTTTAACGTCAAAAAGCAGCGTCAACCTACCATCGGCAATGTTTGTTAACTGCCTATTTTCATTCTCATTTCGAATCTGTGAAACGAACATGTGACCATGTCCCAGGTTAAAAAAAATGAAAAAAATGATCGAGTTCTCCTCATCGCACAAGGTGCGTGCTGCTCATTGTTGAGAATCGAATTTAATGAACGTGCATTGTCGACCCGCGCATTTCGATCTAACGTGACTCAACCTTTTCGCATTGTGGTAGTTAGTAGTTTCGATGCCCTGACTACGTAATTATCTAAGTACTACGCTTCACTTTAAAACAAAAAAAATTCATATTTGTATAACTTTTCAAACTGGATGGTATTTATTTCGATTTTCTTCGTATTGACTGTTTTGCACAGAAACTATTTTAACCCTTAACATAATAATTTTAAAAATGTATGATAATTTTAAATATATTTTTGGATTTTGTAACCATGACTATTGCAAACAAACAAAAAAACGGAATGAAGCACATTTCAGATTTTTGAAAGAAAAAGTAATACATTTCAAATTTGCCGCGAAGAAAAGGATTTTCCTGCGAAAAAAGCTTATTTCTTTAAATGCGCCTTTCTTCGCAGGAATCTTGAAATTGTGTTTTTCTTCGGAAGCTCCTAAAAAGACCTAGTTTCCGTTGATAAATTTTCATTTTCTTTTTTGTTTCTTTTTTCCTTCGGGAAGACATTATTTTGAAAACATTCTACTGTTAAGGGATTATACACAGGAAGAATTTTCTTGTAAAAATTACGGTGAAGCACTCACACTGGGACACTCATCGGCTCATAAATTACGGGAAAAAACGTAATCGTGGAACGGTTTGTTATCTTGCAAATTTTTACGGGAAAATCGTAAATTTTACGCGGAGCTTGCGCGATACGAAAAGCTCCGCAAAAATGACGATGATGTTCCCGTAAAGATTGCGAAGTTTTTCCCGTAAAAATTACGGAGATTTTCGAACCGCGCAAGCTCCGCGTAAAATTTACGATTTTCCCGTAAAAATTTCCAAGATAACAAACCGTTCCACGATTACGTTTTTTCCCGTAATTTTTATGGGAAAAATCTTTCAGTGTAGTAATAGTGCTAATTCACAAATTTTTATTTTTGGTATAATTGGAACATAATATCTCTATGGGATTAAAGCTTCTAACAATTATTGATTATTATTGTTTTCAAATAGGAATTATCGAATCTGTTTCATTTATAATTTTCTAGAGAAGAATGTGGATGAATAAATACAAACATAACATGAATTTGTAAATATTTTTTATTTCTTGGGTAATTTCAAAATATATATCTTGATAATAATTATATATAAGTATATACATTCGATGACAACTGATATGCATACCGTAACAAAAGTCACGCTTAAAAAAAGCAACTATGTAGATTAAAATCTTTTGGCTCTATTGGTATCAATAGTGTTTATCAACGACAATATACATATATATATATTCCTTTCCCGTCGCGAGAGAAACGTTCCAATGTTACACTCAGAATAATACCGAATAAATACAGCGTCAAACATTATCGTGCAAACTATTGACATCAACAAACAACAGCATCATTACGTCGTAACAGTTATATACTTAAAAATTATATATAGTTCAACTAGAAGCGATATGACTTAACAAACTTAAAGCGTAAGAATACGATAAGGTACCTTTGAAAGCGTATTTAGAGGTAATCTACTTATAAAAGAAAATACGCAGGCCCTAACATACAGATGCGCCTGCTCGTATACTTTTATTGCGACGACCTAACAAATTCGTTCGTATAACCAAACGAGATCTGATTTTTCTCACGCGCAGAACGCGATTTCTCACTGAACTGGGGTGCCTAGCGAAGAAAAAAAAAACATAACTATTAATAAATATATATTTACAGAGCCTGTGAGGTGCGGACAGTATGGGAACAAATTTAGCACTGACCCGGACACCTCTACGCGTTGCAACGTTAAACTTTCTTTTTTTTCTTTTTAAACAAATTTTGTTTTCGTTGCTTTGCTTCGATCATTCTCGATAACAGATTATAATACAGCGAGAATTCGCTTCATTTTTCCTTAAACTACGATACTTTCGTGCGTCACCGATCGAGCGCCGTGCGCTGGACCGTATTAATTAATCTCTATCCTCCCCGTTGCGCCGTACACACTATTATAATATTACATTCGCAAAGTAACCTGAAATAATTTCGAGCTGTGCTTTCTGCTATAAAGCCGTTTACACGCTTAAATCTAAATTTTCCATCGTTTCGCGCACCGCAAAAAGTAACTTCTACGAGCATCACAGTTTTTAGCGCAACCAGGGGGTGGGGGTGGAGTACAACAAGTATAGGTTTCGCGCGCGAATCCAGTCGCTCGGTCGGTAACCCGCGAAATTCTTTGATCGGCCTTATAATACTACGAAACTTTAATACGCGCGCAGCCGCGCGCGACGAAATCGGACGTCGTTGCGGGATGACGATCGCGCGCGGCCTGCGCTGGACTGCGTCCTCGGGAATCTCCCCCGTGCAAAGAAAAAACATACAATCCGGAGGAGCTCCCGGGAAGGGACAGTGCGAGGAAGCGACGGGAGCGGCGTGAATTTCTTTTCTAATTCGTCGACGATCCAAGACGATCCCGTCGGCTCCGCGATTTCTCTCACTTTACAGGCGTCGTCAACTTTACCGAGGTACGTCGTCGACGGAGCGCCGATATTTGCATGTATACGTCGCTCGCGAAGAAGAAATGACACACACGTTACGTCTAAATATAAAAGAAAATAGATTTTGATTAACAGCGTAAAACGATTATATCACAACGTGAATACTCGTCGGAAGCGCGGCCCGAAATCTTCTAATCCGGCGATGAAATAAGGCACTTTTTTTTCACACACTCTTAATTGCGATGCAACCACAAGTGACGAAGATCTGCGTTGCAACGGGGCGAAGACTCGGGTGGACTTTAGTCCAGGGTATCCTTTCCGGTTTTCGGTAGGAAGATCGATAGGCAACCACAGGCTGAAATGCAGAAAAGATTTCGATCAAAATAAAGTCACGTGACTCGTTATTTTAATGCTTCTTCCGAAATTTTGTTTTTGACTTATTTTAGAAGATGTTGACATATTTTAATGCTTTTTCCGAATTTTTTTTTCTCTTATTTTAGAAGATGTTGATATATTTTTATGCTTCTTCCTAAATTTTTTTTCTCTTATTTTAGAAGATGTTGATACATTTTAATGCTTCTTCCGAAATTTTTTTTTCTCTTATTTTAGAAGATGTTGATATATTTTAATTCTTCTTTCGAATTTTTTTTTCTCTTTTTTTAGAAGATGTTGATATATTTTAATGCTTCTTCCGAAATTTGTTTTCTCTTAGTTTAGAAGATGTTGATATAAGTTTGATAATGAGGGATATCGACTTATTAGGTGCGTAAATTATTTCGACTGTGATAAACTTACCAAATAGGAAAGCAGCAAATAGAACGACCGGGACAACGCAGGCCAGATCAATCAGGTAACCGAAAATGAGGTTACCTACCAAAGCACCCAATCGACCCATTGTCAGAGATAAAGCTGCTGCCATTACCCTAAAAATAAAAACATGTTTACTTAATAAATAATTTATATAATACAAGTTTATTTTATCGAATGATTTTTCAACCGTTACAGTAACGATAAACTATCATACTTTTAAATATCAATTGTCGCGGAATAATTTTTCTAAAAGCACGATTTTTCTGTGGAGATGCAACGATCAATTCTTCAAAAGTTCTGTACACAAAGACACTTAATTATTCGCTGTAGATACTCTCCTATACAGCTTTATATAGGCATCGGGTATCTCGGTCGGTATAAACCCAAAACAGAGCCGTAAAACGCGAATAACGTCGCCGTCGACGCCATCAAAGCCGATAAATTTAGCAAAATTATGTCTAGCAAATTTTTTATCGCGTCGTAGCGCCCCGGGCGCGTGCCAAGAGTCGCGGTGACAAGGCCGTGGGGCGGCCGTCGCCGAGCGCCAAAAATAAGACTCGCGCCCGTGTACGCGCGTCATTTGCTGCTGATGCGTTGCGACACGCGATCACGGGGAGGCGCCCGCCGAGAGAAGCTTCCGTCACGGCTCCAACGGCATGCGTTTCGGCTTTATCGAACTGCCGCGCCGACGCACGCTAATCAATTCAAGCTCGAGCTTTCGATGCCATTTTTAGGGGTTGTCTTCGTTTCTACTTATTAAATTGTGTTTCGTAGAATTCGACAATTAACCACAGTCATAAACTAGCCGGTTACTGATCGAAGAACAAAGCAACTGACCTAAAACTGATTTGATATGGTCTAAAAATTGGCGATTTCTACTATAGGGAACCTTTGCGAAAATAAAATACTGGAGTAGCAATTTACGAAATCACTTCATAAACTGATGATGAACTACTTAATTTCTTTAGTAAATTAGCAACTAATGACTAACTACTTTTACTGACTAGCAAGTACAGGTAAACTACTGAGGAATTATGTTTCCAAATGTAGTCAGTATAGTTGTCAACTTACTATTGGAATCATGTACTTCATCAATAGTTTTTAGTTATTTGCAGTAGTTTTTGTCAAGTCGTTTCTCTTCCTACGAAATGGAATTAAAATATTTGAAGTGAAATGTCTATCGAGTGTGAAATAAATGAAGCTTACCTAAGATTCGTTGGGAACATGTCCACTATAACGCAGTACACTAGGGAAATTCCCAGTGACGTGAGAGCTTCAAAAATACAGGAAAGCAACAGATTCTGCAAAGCGTTTGTCACGTAGTAGAAGCTCACCGTGACTCCACCAGCAACCATCAAAGAAAGAACTGTAAAAAAGAAAAGAATCGCAATTCTTAAAATATCCTCTTTAAAAGTGAAAAATGTCCCTTTGAGAAAAGCTTTCGAGATACTTACTCAGGAAGAATTTCGCCCCGAGTTTGTGGACGAAGAGCGGAAGGACAATGGAGCCGGGCACGCAGGCGACGCCTATGAAGATGGTGTGCTGGTAAACGGAGTCGGCGATCGTTGAATTGCAGCCGTACAGATCGATGTTCGTGCTGTTCTCGGGTAAGGCCGAGACTATGCACACGGAGGCCGACTGGCCCTGGTGGGCCTCCTCGTACTCCTCGAATCGGGTGAACAATTCGGGGAACCAGACCATGAGGGTGTAGTAGCTGCTGGTCAAGCCGAACTGTATGCCGCAGGCCAGCAGTGTGTTCTTTAAGTAGGGCGGCTTGCAAAGCTGCTTCGTCAGATCCCAAACTTCCGCTATGAGGACCTTGAGGTCCTTGTGTTTGTGCAGCTTCAAAGCTCGCGTGCTTTTGTCTTTGGAATTTGGCTTTTCCTGCAGAGATTTCACCTAAAGTCGGGACAAATGTCAATTTTTTAATACTTTTGGAGCATAACTTTTATGGAACATCCTATCTTAAAAAAAAATACGATGGCTGGATGTTGCGAATTATTTAATGGCGGCAAAATTCAAATTTGGAATTTTAAAGAGTTTTATTTTTCTTTAAACAGATTCGTGAATTAATTATCAATTTTTTAAACGTTGTAACTATTCTGAAGTTTATATTGAATAATTTTCTTAAAAAGTGATTTATTTTCTAACTTCAAAATTTAGAATACATTCGTTAGCATTTGTCAGGAGCCATGACGATAGAAAAGAAGGAGAAAAACAGAGAAGGTACTTACCGGATATGTGTCGGGATCGTTTCCAGTGTTCTGCGCGTAGATCCACTTGAATACCTCGAGAGCTGCATCGGTTTCGCCGCACTCCAGTAGAAACTTGGGGCTCTCGGGGAAAGCGAAGAGCCAGAGGCCCAGCATCAGGGATGGTAGCGCGCACAGGGCCACGAAGAGATTCCACGACTTGAAGTAAAAGTTTTCCGTGTTGTACGACATGTGCAGCGGTATGATCCACCACGCGATCACTGCATTAAAAAGGAGAAGGATTAAAGTCACTGTTTCACCGATTACACTCTTAAAACCGATAAAGTACTGTACACACTGAAAAAATGTTGCCTTGAAAATTACGGTGAAACTCATCGTAAAAATTACGGGATTTTAATCATTGTAAATTTTCGGCGAAGCTTGCGCGATACGAAAACTCCGCAAAAATTACCGCGATGTTCCCGTAAAAATTACGAAGCTTTTCTCGTAAAAATTACGGAGCTTTTCGAATCGCGCAAGCTCCGCGTAAAATTTACAATGATTTTCCCGTAAAAATGTCCATGATGGCAAACCGTCGCACGATTACGTTTTGTCCCGTAATTTTTACGGGAAAATTCTCTCAGTGTACGGTAATATTTTTTAATTTTAAATTTTTTAAAGCATTAAATAAAGATCTTCTTAAGATTTGTCTTGAACATAATTTAAGACGAATCTGTGTAATTCCATTTTTATCTATTTATTTAATTCTACGGTCTACGCTTTGATAATTGAAATGAAAGCTTGAGGGTCTACTTACGAGGCAGTACGATAACACCGACGGTCCAGAACATCTCCATCCAGCAAAGAATCTTTTCGCGGTACTTCGTCGGTTGGAATTCGCCGAGGTAGGGGAACACGATTCCCATTGCACCGGTTACGCTAAAATAACAATGAGTATTTATCGAATGCTCGGACTAACGAAACAAATTGTATGCAAGGAATGGTAAACGGATTTCAACTCACGCAAAGCCGTTGAGGAAACGGAAAGCCAGGAAGACCCAGAAATACTGAACGAAGGACGACAGTATGCCGACTATGCCGTCCATAAGTAGAGTCGCTATGAGTACGATCTTTCGGCCCTTGGTATCAGCGAGGCAACCCCATATGTAAGAACCGATCACCATACCTGTAAAAAAAAAAAACGTTAAATTTGTACACTCATATATAAACACACGAATTTCTGCGAGGAGAACAGATTCTGATTATAAATTCAGTAAATTATTAGTATTAAAATTACGCGTAATTTAATTTTGATTCGGTTTACGAGATTAATCTAGGACTCAGTGTCATGATCATATACATATATTTCAAGACGCATGTCTACTCGCATATAATCTGATGTGAACAGTATGAAGGCACCCAAAGATTTATTCGCATTTAACGCCTTTTTTGTGGCTTATATAATTTGTTGCAGTTCGATCAAACAATTGATAGAAGTTCAACTTACCAAGCATCGGCGCAGCGGTCAACCAGCCTTTGGACGTCGAGTCCATTTGCAGGTCGCACTGTGCCGCTGGCAGTACGAAGGATAGTATAGTCACGCCGATGGCAGTGTCCATGTAGATCAAGCCGCTCACCAGCAGCAACATGTAGTGGAACTTGCCAAAACCTGAAAAAGCAATGCAAGCAACTCATTTAGAATCTCAGAATCAAAAAGTTGTACTAATTAATTAACTACTAACGGAAGAATAATCCTTTACCTACATTGCTTGCAAGTATTACAGTTATTCTTTCAAAAATTTAATAATCAATGTTGTCAAATCAGCCCTTACAAAAATAAACTACTGTAAGAACTACTGCAAACTACTGAAAACTTCTGATGAATTGCTTGATTTCAACAGTAGATTGACAACTACTGCCAACATTTCATAAAACTCCTAAGTAGTTTACAAGCAGTTTACCTATAGTTTCTAGTCAGTATTTAGTCAGTAGTCGCCAATTTACTATTGGTATTATGTGATATATCAGTAGTTCACCAGCAGTTCAACAGTTGCTTATCCAATAGTTTTGCAAATAGTTTTGTCAGTAGTTTATTTTCGCAAGGGAGGACATTCCATTCTTTATTATTCAGTATACTTTTAAAACAGTTTACGAAAAGAAATAATTTTTAGCAAATTTTCCGGTCTTCACTGAAACGTTGAAATTGTTTAAAAAAAAATCGAATAAATTCTAATCGTATTATTTACTTTCAAAAATAAATTAAATTCAGCTCAAAACGAGAATGTTAATCGGGAAAATCGAACAGAGCAAATTAGTGGAGTTACTCTTCCGAGTGATTTTATCCCCCCCCCCCTCCTCCCCCTTATCAGCTGTTTGCACCGCTTGGCATTAACCGCCGTTCCGTCGGGCCGTTGGCTCGCGCACGTGCCGGCTTCGCGCGCGAATTCGCGATCAACGAAAGTGAGAGGGAAAGAGTCGGGCGCGTATGCGCGTGTGTGCACTCGATCGCTATCGGCGCCGCCAGCGCAAATATTTTCCTCGATGGGGCGCGTCCGTTGGTGCTCGGCGTAACGCGCGACGAGAGTCAAGGTGATTGACTCGACGTACGCCGCTCGTGCTCCGTTGTTCGATCGCTCGAAAATTTTAAGATTTCACTCGAAGTGGGGTGGTTCCGAGAGGGGAACGGGTACGCCTCCGCTATCGATTTCTATCTTTTGTTTAATGGAGTTATCGTCGCGTTGGGATGGTGTTTACAACCGAAAGATGGAAACGCGTTTACTTGTGAGTACTTTGTTCGTATTGTCGATTTTGTTGGAATCGTGTATCATTAGCGAGGAATATTTATCGTAAAAATCGGTATTCGCATTCGCGGCGACAGTAAGTCGATTGATTTCTGGTAACAGTGAGACGCAAATATAATTAATCTATATTGAAAAAAATTATCAATTTAACTAAATTCCGCGAAGAAGGTAGGTAGATTTTAAAGAACTGATCGGGAGATTGCAATCGATCGAGACAAAAATAAACCGAGGATCCTCGAGGTCGACATCCGATGGAAAACAATTCGCGATCGGCGATAAGCTTGTTGTGATTCCCGAAAAATCGATCGTCGCCTATCAGCGCACGTGCGTTTCCGCTCTTGGCGTGATTTTTCCAGTGTCGATCTCTCGGATACTATCGGGTCGTCGAGGTCGGGTAAAAAATCGTCGATGCTTACCTGTCACTGTGATCGCGTGCTCGAAGTCGGCGCCTCCGTCTGCCAGGAAGTCGAGCCCTGCAATTGAAAAATAATTGATCTTATTAATAAGGGTGCATATATTAATATATTAAGTGGTTAATTAATTAATTAATGCATATCGAATAGGTGGAGGATAATCGATCAAGGTGTGATTGTTTAGTCTCTATTTTTTAATTTTTTATAATGCGGGTCATAGGTCAAAGTCCTCGAATCGGGCTGTACTACTATTTGCATGAGGTATCAGCTTTTGTTTTTATAAAAATGTATTAGGTACTTGCTTGTAGTTTTTATCTCGTTGAAATTAATGCATTATCATTTGGCAGGTCAAGTTAGATAAAAGTTCAAGTAATGACGATATTTACTATTGTTTCTAATGTGAGTTTATTGACACAAGTGAAAAAATAATACACAAGTGGGTTCAATTACTTGTTACAACTTTAAAAATTTTTTTATATAATATTTATGAGTCACTTAGTTTATCCTTCAGTCATGAAGGAGTATATTACTTGAGAAAATTATTATAAATTAATTTGAATTCAACTTCAGCAGAGTAATTAAATAAAAAAAGTTGTTATTTGTTCATTTGACAAGTAGAGGCCAGATATCAAAATATCCATTGTCTCTCTGCAAAATGTATATCCGTGAAAAGATTACAGTGACGCATCTTATCAGCGCGGCGACTGCAAGTTTGCCTCTCCATTATACAGCGCTCAGTATTGTGCATTTAAAACTAGACGCTTTAACAACGAATTAATGTATCTGCGTCTAAAGTATCTCTCTCTCGAAAAAATTTAATAACGCGAAGCTGTGTCGGCTGGCTTTATCTTAATCGTATGTAAATTTTCTAGTCGATCGGAGACACCTGTTCAAAGTTGCAAAAAAATGTTGTCAAAAATTCAAACATATTAATGAATTAATATTGTAATGCAAACAACGCTGATAATCATCTAAACGCGCTTTGAAGAAAAATACCGATTCTATCAGCTTCTCGAATGCCAAAATTTCACGAAATTTAAAACCCGGATAATTAAAGTGATTAAAGCATCTCTAGAACTTTATAATTTATAAAAAAATTTCGTTAATATAATTTCCGGATAATATTGATTCAGTCAAGCTGTACTTATAAACAATTTTTATTTCTTAAGTTTATTCGATCATGAAAATTTCTTCAAACTCAAAAATTTTGATAAACAGTCGTGGTGTAAATATTTTAAGAAAGTGTTCAATTCACGCTCATTATGGAACAATTGCGAGAAGCGGAAAAACAAAGGAAAACATTGGATTACGTCAATAAAAGTCGATTGCGATTTCTGAAAAGTCATAAAAGCGCGCGACGATTTCCGCACTGCGTAAGTTTCGCTTTTCGCCATTAAAAGCTCGCGCCGATAAATTGAAGTTTTTCAAGCACGCGCGCGCTGGGTGACAGCGTTTGCGCCGCGCTGAGTAAGTAGGTATACGGGTTCGCTTTCTCGAACCTTCCCGACGCGCCGTTTTCTTCCACTTTATACACTGAAAATATAATGGAGGAAAATTTGCTATACATTCTTGTAGTCGGGGAAGAGACTTGAAGCGAGATAAAAATTGCCATAAATTTTTGTAAAAATAATTATAATTGTGGCAAATTTTACTGTAACAATTGTAATCTTTCCAAAAATTATAATAAGTTTTCCCACGTTACTAGTATGTCCTACCGTTTCAAGTAATATAGTAAATTTTCCTATTTAGTTTTCCCAGTGTACGGCGGAGGTACTAATGATCCTGGACGAATAAAGGCACCGGAAAATTTTTGGGGTTAACGATTTCCGTAATTTTCCTCATTATCGAGGTATTTTTCGCCCGAGTATACCTGGTTGGTCGCATTTTAGGAAGGGTCTTTCTAAATCTAAATTAAAATCTTATTCCCGATTATTGAGCAGTTTTAGATACGTATATACGCCGTTGATTGAAAACGATTGACGATCTAAACTGTTTTAAGCGATTTAATTGAGAGCTCGGTGTGTTCAAATTGATTATCTGCTGGTTGTTTCGCAAGCGAGTACTGCGGGATGATTTTGGAATTTCCGACTTGCGCATTAGCACGCAACAGATCCCTATCAGTATATTTATGACTATATATAAGAATAAACTATTTTACTGACGTCAAATTTTCCAAAATGAATCATTATAATAATTGCATTTCGTTATTATAATTGCTTTAGATACTATGATGGAGCCCTTTGTATTTTATAAATAATTCACTTTACGGGAGATTAATTATAGTTTGAGTTAAAAATTTAAATAATTTATCTAATATTTAATGAATAATTTATTACGTTTTTTGGATTTAAAATTAATTTATCTTTAGTAATATGTCAAACATTTAATTACTTAAACTAAGTTACCGGTTTTAGGTTGCCATCGATTTATTGAAATTTTTAACTGCTATTGTTTCTTAAAAAAAATCGAATTAAAAATGTCCACTTCTCAGACTTATATTCAATGAAAGCAATAGTTACAGAAATTTAGCGTGAGGGTACTTTTTGAATTTAAAAAATGAACAATTATTACAATAAAAATTTACCACAATCCCTCTAAATATGATTACGTGAAATTCATCTATATATGCACTTATTTAATGTAAAATGTCTTGCACTTATCGAACAAGTGAACGACTTATAATTTATGAATATGCATGTATAAGTGCATACTCACATATTCATAAAAATTACACTCAATAATATTTAGAGAGATTATACTTATCGAAGCAATAAAGCATTAAAAAGAATCATCTAAATTAGCTCGATACCTCGCGCCTTTCCTTTAGTCCTGTCACTGTTAAATTTAAGAAGAAGAGGGGGCGCGAAGAAACTCGGCTCACCCAAAAAGGTGTACCGCGCGTTACCGATCCCCTCGACAGCAAACCCCTCGCAAAGAAAAAAAAAGGTATATGTATACAAAAAAAGCGTCTGCCGCGCACTCACCCATTTTGAGATCCTTTTACGTCGAAGTATCCCGTGGTAAAGAAACGATCGGTGAAGAAATCGCGGTGGCCGCCCTCGGGCCGGCTGCGCTCGGTAGTGCCGCTGACTCCGCTGTTGCTGCCTCGTTCTCGTCGACTCTGGCGGCGCTCGCGCGCTGCGTTCATTGGTGGACTCCTGCCTCGTTGCGGCTCTCGAGCTCGCTCTCCCCTGCGCCTCGTCGCCTCGTGGGTCTACTACCGAAGCCGATCCCTGCAGTCTCTCCCTCTGCCCTGTTCTCTCTCTTTCTCTCTCCGTTCTGCTCTCTCCCTCTCTCTCTCTCTATCCGTCCGTCCGTCTGTCTCTTGCTGTCCACTCGCGTTGCTCGTCCAAGCGAGCCCGGCCGACTACTGAGGTGCCGTGGCGCGCATCGCCGCCTTAAAACCCTCCGGGAGATAAGGCGCCGGGGGCCCGCTCGAGCTCCCTCTCCCGCGCCGCTAGCGCACGGCGGCCTGCAGCCACAGCCACTCTGACTCACCGAGCTTGTTTGTCAGCCGAGGTGAGCGCGGGAGGCCTTATCGACGGGACGCGAGAAGCTGCCTGGTCTGAAATTATTGAAAGAGGCGAATTTTAGTCGACGGCTTTTACACACCTGTTCTTGCGTGCGATCGCCGGGGGCGAGATGGACCGATCGCCGAGTGGCGGTTCTCGCCGGGGGAGAGCTTTCATCGGGGCTGGGGGTGGCTTTTTTCTTTTTTCGTGGATCGTACGCTTGGGTGCGTTGGCTAAGGTGAACCGTGGGTTGATGTTACGTAACTGATATTGAACATTCATTTTTGTTCGTTAAAAATGCAATGAACGATCGGTAAAAAATCTAGGTAAATAAAATCAGCAGATTTTCAAAATGTTGTCGTGTCATGTGCGTTTGCTTATTGATAAAGCGGTGCTTGCGATCGTGTTGCTAACGTTATATTGCATTATATTGCAAATTAAATTAAAAAAGTTTTAGTTACATTGTAGTTTTAGTTTTTATAGTGTTAGGATGTTAGTTAAATATGTAATAGCTAATTCAACATTTTTTCTTAAAATTGATCGAAGTAGATAAAATTGAATAGCAATGTAAAAATTTGAGGTAGTTTTACTATTTGTTTATTAAACTAGTAAACTAGTGTCAAAATATTTTCAACAATTTTTCGTAAAATGCTATTTCTCAAACTAGCCATTAAATGGACGAAAAATGTACAAAAAATCGTTTCATCGATTCAAAGAAAAACGTCATAGAATTGTATTAATGTTTGAAAAGAAATATTACTTTACAGTTAATGCAGGTAATGATCTCAGCTATTAATTACTTATCATTTTTAACATAATTTCGATGGTAATATAAGTAACACTTTATGGCGACATTTTAATTAAATTACAATAAAACACATTAAAAAAAAAACAAATATTTTTTTAATTCTTTTTCTTATAATTCAGTCCTAATTTGAAATACTCATCAGTCTGACGAACAATGCTCGAAAAATATCCAATATGCAGCGCGTTAATTGCCGTTGACGATAAAGATTGTTTTCTTCTAAAATTAATGGAAAAAACTATCATTATTGTTTTAGGAGTAATCGGGTCACAGCAGGTTTCTCTGAATCTATTTTTCACGGTTATTTCCGATCAATGTTTGCTTAAATATGTGTGAAGCCGATAAGAGGACGGGCCTGTTGGTTACACTTTTCACGAATTTCAAAGTAAATGGAATATGCAAAGTGCAGCTATTAGGTAACAAAGAACAAGATCATTAACACCGGCTTTATTTTTCAAATTGACGGGTGCTCGCACGGTAGTTTCGAGATAATGTAGCTGTATATAAAACCGTTTAAGAATCTTTTAAGCGCAAAGAAACAAAAGTTGAATATGTTTGCAGAGACTCTTTTAATTTTATTGAAAGTACACCTATATTTGCAGTTTTTACGCAATGAGCGAATTCAAATTTAAAAAATAATAACTGCGATAGCAATTATCGTACGTGAGAGATATTTACAACTTTATAATTAAGATGTAACACGTAATCGACAATTTCATTCATTGATATTACTTGACAAGAACTTATATGCTTGCTACAATCAGTATATTTTAATTTTATGTAATTATCGTAAAGTGGTGGTTAGAATTATTGAG
>JAXIUT010015451.1:0-21101 GCA_035586675.1 Eurytoma californica
ATTGAACTGGATTTTCTTTTACGTTTATCATTCGTCATGTACTCTTCTGCAAAATTATTGATCGAGTGTTTAAAGCGCTTTCAATTAAAAATAATAAAAAAATAATTAATTTAGTAAACCCCTCAATTTACGTTAACATTTTTTCATACCGTTTTTGAAATTTATTTTCAATATTGCAGGTCAGAGATAAACTGTTTGATCGATATAAAAACTCAATAAATATTCAATCTCTCGAACATGAGTTTCGTTTTATCTAAAGTTCCGAAAGATTTAATCTAAAATAAAGAGGCGAATTCGACTCATCGCGTCGCTCGTCAAACTCCTTGACTCGAAAAATCGTCGCTTCCTATGAAGACTAACAGATCTTAAAAAAGGTCTAATTTGCTATTCTAATATGCTGTGTTCAGAGTAGCAGAGTGAATAAATTTATTTAGGGCCTAAAAACTCGAGGTATCCTTGGTATGATGCCCTAAGTTTATCAGATTCAGAAAAAGTTTAGTTTCCTACATAGCTTTAAAAATGACAAATTAAAGAAGGCCTCTTTTGAGACCTAATATTCTTAGAAAGCGACGAAATGATGCAGGGATGGCATAAGAAAGTAAAGAATCAAACCTGCGTATGATGGTCTTCGGCTGGGACATCATCTTGATGCGCTTGGAGGTGCGGGCCTTGAGCGCGGCGCGGGGCACCGTGAAGGGCCGCGGCTGCAAAATGAATTTCAAACAGCTCAAAGCTCGCGCCGGTGCGCCGGCGCCATGGGACGAATTAAGCCTCCGCCACTCGCTCGCTCGTTTCGCATATATAGCACCCTATCCGCCGGCCTCTCAGCCTCTCGGGATATTACGTACATCGAGGGGGAGGTGAGAGGTCGGAAGGAAACTCTATCTCTGTTCCGGCCTTGTTTGCGGACGCTGATGCGGTTAGATGATGCAGCTTTCGAATCTTAAGTGTGATTGCAATTTTCGCCGGCGGAGGGGTAAGCCCGGGGTGTCGCGCGACGCCCACTAGGAATCTAAACGGCCCGGCAATGGGGTAATAGCGCCCCTCGCACCGTTGTCGATGCTTTCCGCATTAACAGCGCGGAGAAATACTTTTTTTCGAGTGTTAGCGAATAATTATGGTAATACAATTTTTTTTTTTTTTTTTTTTTTTTTTTTTTTTGAGGTCCACAAAAGTGTTCTGTATACCCGACGAAGCTGTTTTCTGATGAAAGTTTAATGGATTATGGAAACGGGTTTCAAAAAAATGTTATCAAATCGAAAAGAAATAAAAGGTAATAATACAATAAATCTTTATTAAAAGGTAACAAATTTGAATTTAATGGAATCTTGTTGCAAAAAATTGTTACGTTTTTTAAAATTGTTAAAATACAAAGTAATAAAATATAATAATATAATAATAATAAATCTTTAGAGAATTTAAATGAAATGTGTTATGTTTATTTGAGCTTTTTGATTGGCGCAAATAAATAAATCGCTTACATTTTTAACGTTTATATTATTTTTATAACGAAAAATAATTAATTAAAACTGTACAAACATCCGTGAAATAAAACTTTCAAAAGATGAAATAATACGAAATAAATATTTTAACCATCCCATTCTAAAGTAAAATATAAATACGTTACATAATTTCGATTTCAGACATTAATTAGGATCAATGAATTTTTACCGCTCGCAAACGTAAACAAAAGAAACTCGCGCGCCCCCGTTAACGTCGACGTCGAAATTATACAAAGTGAAATAATATCCCGGCCATCACCGGTGGGCTTTTATCAATAAATGTTCCATAGCAGCGCGAATTCTCCCAGAATTCAAAACTGCACGGCGAGTTGCCTAACGTTACGGGTGCTCATTGAGACCGAAAGTTCTCCGCCACATACATTTCCCAATAACCATCGTCGGAATTACGAAATTTCACGAAATACCCGGGCGCGTCGGCTATGCGGGCCCGCGTTACGGAATATTTAACGGCACTTGCTAACTCGCCAAGTCCCGCGCGCGAGGATTAATAAAGGCGCTGGATTGCGAGTTTGATTTTTGCGCGGCGCGTTATCAGCGGGCGCCGTTTAGCGGCGGAAACGCGGATACTCCTCGAGGCGAGGCCGGGCGAGGGGATACGTTTAATTGCCACGGGCAAACAGCCTTGCGCGCCGACACCTCGCCGTGAAGTAGCTACGTGAGATGATGACGAGCGCGACGCGCCACTGGACGAGGAATGTTTATTCGTTTACTTCGAGTAGCTGCTCGTTTATTTTAAACTTTTTACGGTGGAATATTTTTTTTCCATCAATTGATAAAAATGATTTAAAAATGTTAAGTGCCTCGTTGTATAAAAAAACATAACTTTTCTTTCACCGATTAATTTAATTCTGCCGTTGTTAAAATAATTTTAAATTTTCATTTTATCGTTTTAACGTTAAAAGGGAAAATTCTAATTTTACAAACAATTTTAAATTTGAATAATACCGAGTACAAATAAAATAATTCTTATTTTATCACTTGCAATGCAATATTAATTTATTTACATTTTAAGCGCTATATAATATTTAATTATTTGTTTAACATTAATATTAAAAATATTACGGAATAAGTATAAAAAATGACAAATCCACTCGACCTGGATAATCGGTTAAAAAAAAGAAAACTACAATAAAGCGCTGAAACTAATTGAGCGAGATGTCGCGTTTAAAATTACAAGAAAATCTTCTACGCGCCAGCTCTTTTCTCGCGAACTTTAATATTCATCATTCAAAAAGATTTCGCGAGGTCACAACTTTTTCAGCGGGTGCGCCCGCACGTATTGGCTTTTATGCGAAGGCGCTTTTTCTCGCGCGTTGAATTGGCTCGCTTCGTTTTTTCTTTCTCTATTTTTTTTCTATATCCCCGTCGCGCATTCGAAAGAAGCCCGGCGTGAAAAAAAAGCGGGGCGCAGGAGACGCCCGCTCGAGTTTTACGCGCGAAAATAACGAGAATTGGGATCATTTGATTGCCTGCCACGATCCATGAAGCACGGCGTCCATAATCTCAAATTAATATCTCGGCTGCTTCAGCTCGACGCTCCTCTCTCTCTCTCCCGGCAGTATTTAGTTTCTTTAAGTCGCGAATGGCGAATGAAAAATATGCGCACATTCATTGCCGTCGTACCGAAAACGACCGGCTCCCTGTATTTCTATCTCTCTGCTCTACGGCCTCATCCCCCTCTCCCTTTTTTTTTAACCCGCGGCGCTAAAACGGAGCAGAGCTACCTGTGCACTCGCAATAAACCGTTATTTATCGCTTTGGCTGATTTAAGGCGCCTCCATGGTTTATCTCTATATAGCCGCGGCAAAGTTCGGAAATGCACTTATTCCGGCGCGAACTCGCGCTCTATATACGTCGTTTCGGAAGATTTTGACTTATAGGCCAACGTGCGTGAAATTTTTCTGAAATTCCCCTTTTTTTTGTTGTTAAATATTTGTACAACAAAAGAGCGATAGCAATGCGATTAAAAAGTGTTTACTCGAAGCGAGAGTGAAGTTTTTTAATTTACCGGGGACCTTGATTCGATCGTAATAATAGGAACACCTCGTCTGTTATTCCTACCTCATAAAGTTGAAGTTTCTTTCAGCGATTGCAAAGTTTAAAAAGTTGAGAAGTACGTACGCCCGAGATTCAGTTTGCATAGCACGTCCTACTATTGAACTAATCCGTTTAATTTTTCAAATTCGAAGTTTGAAACAATGTCGCAATCATTCTTGGCAATTTGAAGTCCCCGAAGGTTCATAAAATTTTCAAAACCTAAGCCCCGCACACCATCAGTTAGTAAAGTTAATTTTTAATCTAATCCATTTGTTGTTACCCATTCTCACGAAATACATAAATTCAAAAGAAAAAATCGGCTTTTGACGTTTATACTTTTATTTTATTTATTTTTTCTATTCAAATCAAAGTTTTTCTCTCGAAGTATGATTCAATCGAAATATCACACAATTCGAATGAAAACTGAGTCAGTCGAGAATAATACAATAAGTTTAATAATGTATCACTAATAGATACAGCTTTTTTCTGAAAAAGAGTGATTTTTCACTTTACGAGAGTTTGTAAACCGATCAAACTAACTAATGAACCATCCAGCAACGAACATCAGCTTTCTTAAAAAGAAAATCCATCCAGAAGCGCGACCCTAAGTAAATTTTTCCATCAGCTCGTAAAACGCGCGCAATCAAGCTCCCAGTTGCTACCCAGAACGTATCCCCACCCTTCGCGCGGCTGGCGCACTCGTACACGTCACCGTCATCGAGAGGTTCGCGTGCAAACGCGGAGAAAACCAGCAGGTCGAGTAAAATTCCGCAGCGGAAACGTCGAAGATGTCGCGACGGGGAATATGCGGTCGCGAAGTGTCCCCGGATAATCTGCATGCGGCTGATGCGACTCGCGACTTGTTTTCGGGGCCATCCGCTGGGGTATCGCGCGGCTTTCCTTTGGAGAATGAAATTTTTACTGCTCGAGAATAATTTCACTTGCCGTTGAATTTAACGTTTATCTTTCCGGTGATGGAATTTTTATTTTGTTTTAAGATTAAAAAGTAACGGATCGATCGTACGAAAATTAATTTTTAATGTTTACGAATATTATAAAATAAAATGGCAACGTAAGATTTTTAAAATTATTTTTGAAGTTTGCGCTCTTAAATCAATTTTCTAAGTAGAATTATTTAACTTTGCATTTTATAAATATTTATGCAGTCGATAAAAAATTTTACGAATTCCATGCGATTCAAAATAGGTAACTTTTATTTTCATACCGTCGCAAGTCCTTTCCGAGAAATATTCTGTTTTTTTCTGACCTCCAAAGCCTGTCGTATAACTCCCGTGAAAATGGGTCGCGTGTACTTCTGCGCGGAAAAGGCGATTTGAAACTACGACTCCGCCCAAGTAGACGCTATTGGAATGTAGCTTTTACATAAAATACCGAAGAAAAATTTGTTGATGTTTCAAAGGGATTTCGATTCACGGGATTTGTTAACCTATTTTCCCGCGCTCGGAAATATTGCGATTGTAACGCCCCGCGGTACTCTGAAAAATCTCCTCGCTTTGAAATTTCAGACCCTCCGCGCTCTTTACACCGTCGTAAAGCGCGACGAAATTATCCACCCCTTTATCCGCGCGCGCCTAGATTTTATTTACACCCCATCGTCATTCAATTCCACTCGGCGGTTATAAGAATAAAAAGGAAAGAATAGACACCGGGCTGATGCGCCCGAGCGCGGCCAGGGCGATTTGACGAGCGAGGGGGGAGGTGAAATGCACGGGAGCCGTTCCGCGTCGCTTACCACGCTGTTGAAGTCGATCCTCTGGGTGCGCCTCCATGACGGCGTCGCGAGGATCGCGATGTGCCTGCGCCGCGAGAGGTGCGCCCGCGCGTACTTAATCCTCTTCGACACCATCTCACTCTTATCTCGGCTCCTGGCCCCCTCCTTTTTTCGCTCCTCCTCGTCGGCGCAGCCGGTCCGTCACGTCTTAGGGACTTTAGCGTTCCGGGCTGTCGATTTCCCGCTCGGTCGCGACGGCGTCGGCGGCAACCTGCAGCAGCAGCAGCGGCGGCGCCGGTCTCGCAGCGGGGCTCATCCGGATTACCGCCTGAGACATCCGAAGCGTTTTCCCCGCGCTTTTTCCTCAACCGCTCCTGTCCCTCTATCTCGCGCGCAGCGCTCCTCTCCTTCCTCCGTCGGACGGCTCTATCTCGCTTCCGGCCGGGCGGCGCGCCGCTTCTTTCGCGCGGCGAATTTTTCGGCGATCCCTGCGCCGGATGCTCCCGAGCTGCAAACTTTAGGGGAGGAATTTTCGGGGGAATTCGCCGGAGGGGGGGTTTATAAGCGTATTGTTGCAAAAGAATGCTTGTTTCGCTTTGCTTTTTTACCCCTCGACACTTCATTTTAAAATAATCCGCTCGAGAGCGCACTCGTCGAGCGTGAACGCGCGAGAAATCTGAGTTTCGCTCGTTAAAACGCTTATATAGCGGCAAGTTTTTTCGGTGAAAAACGATTTTTCATTGTACGCGGATTTTCGAGTTAATTTGAGAAACGGCGAGTTCTAATAAACAAATAGTAGAAGCGAAATTAATTATTAATTCGCGTAATTGTTTGAAAACTGTTATTACTGCAAATCAAGCTACTAAAATTAGTTATTATGGAGTGTGCATTATAACAAGAGAATGAAATATGTACGGGGGTATAAATAACCTCAAACCTCGAGATATTTCGCAGGCTAGGTAAATTATAACTCAATTTATGTAGTATTACTTTCAGCGCGGCGCAATAAATCCGCGGGACTATAAATTCGTCGCGCCGGGCCGAAAAGCCACTCGTGAGAGCGGAGGCGCGCACCCTGCCCTTCCCGCGACCCGAAAATACCAAAAATCAAAAGGCGTCCTCGAGTGGCGTCGAAAAATCCGGGGCCCCCGGGCCACTTAACCTCTACCCGCGCCGTCTTTATTCCTCGACTCCGGCTCCTCCTTGAAACTCTTGTACACCCTTTTTTTCTCCCCCTGCTCACTTACTTTTCCCGCGGACGGACCTCCTCCGGCGCGTCTCCTTCCTTCCTCCTCGCGCGACGCCCGCTAAACTTTCCTCTGCCCGTCCGGTCCCTTTCCTCCTCCTTAATTTTACCGCTGCACCGCGGGATTTTTTTTCCGGCGTCCCTCTTCTTCGGGCCCCCTCCTCCGCCTCCTTTTTTTCTTTCGCTCTCCTCTCACCCGCCGAGGAAGAATTCGCTCTGTCTCTCCGCCGCCGTGTACTCCGGGATTTTTCTCGCGCGTGCCAGCGTGATAGATGAGCCGCCGCGCGACTTGAAAGATGAAAGCGGGGAGGGCGAAAAAGTTGAGGGACGGAATGTGCGCGCGTGTATATAGACGACTCGAACGTCTCCTGACGGGCGCCAATCAGCGCCGCGGTTTTCGCCGAGTTTTCTTTTCCGCGCGTCGCGTTTTCGCGCTTCCTCGATTCTCGCAAGGCGCCGATGCTCGAAGCGTTGAACAGTTTTTTTTTATAAACTTTTTTTTGTGGAACGTACGGGAGAAAAAATGTAAATAACGGAGGTGGTTGATTTATCGGGGCGCTTCGCGGCGATTTGACGTTCGCGCAACAGCGTGTAAGAAGCGTACGCATGGGACCTTGAGGGAAACGTATAAAACTCGTGACGTATTTACGCGAGCAAATGCACGTAAAATCAACCACTGCTGCTTTCGTGCGCTCAATTTGCGAGAAAGTGCGAAGGGAAAAAATAGTGTTTTCCTACCGGGGGTGGCAAAAGTGTTGGGTTACGATCTACTTCTTTTTTTACTGCTCGCGCGGGAAGTAATCTTTTGATAGATGCCGGTGGAAATTTTGGATGTCCTACATCATAAAGAAGAATCGTGGCACCGTTACTTCAACGTCTAAGATTAAAAGAACATTTTGAAAGCCGAGACTTTACTTTCATTTTAAAAACTTTATTATATTATTCTTTGTAGTTTTGATCTAATACTGGCGTTTATAAGCTTTGCTATTGAATCAATGTCAATTGATCATTTTGGTTTTTTTAAATTTCGAAGTCAATTCAATTTTAATTTTCATTCACTGTGCAGAGTGCGGCAATCAAATCCAAGTATCGCCGAAGCATCGCTAACGACGAACTAAAAAATAAATAAAAATTATGCTCTTTTGACTCTTATATAAAGCTCTCTTTTTAGAGTAAATTTAAATAAAACGGTGGACTCCAATAATCGATTTTAGTAATGAACACTGAAACTCTTTTAAGGTCAAGAGCTTTTAGGTCGATTAACATTCAAACTTGTACACTTTGAAATATTTTTAGCGTTCGCCGTTAAATGCATACAAGTACGTACGATTGAACTGAAGTTGACAAAAATAAAAGCCAGTAAATTAAAAAAAAAGTACGTACATAGAACACTTGGCATAATGTTCAAGAAAATTAAATGCAAAACCTCTTTTTTACACTATTATTATATAACATTCATGTTATTGTACCCTAAAGCATAAAAAATAATGACAATACACAAAAGTGAACGTAGCCGTGGCAAGAAAAGGGAGAACTTAGCGCTTCCCATTTCTAAGCACTTTATAGGAAACGACCTTCCACGATAGCCATTTCTATGATTCTCAAGGCAGCGCGCGCGGCAAAGCAGATAAGCGAGCGAGGAGAAAACGCGTAAGTGGTCTTATCGCCCTTTCCTTTGTCTCTCCCCACCCCCTGTTTCGCCATTTTTTTTCGTTCGCCCCCGCCGCCCTTTTCGGCGTTCATTCTCATTTCGCGGGCTCTTTCGAAAAGCTTCTTACCTCGGCGAGCAGCCTCCCAACATTTGTCTTTTCTCTGGGCGCGCTTCTTGCGCGCCGCCCTCTTCTTGCCGAGAGCCGCGCTCGCAATCTATCCGCGTCCGCTCGGGCGTTATCGAAATCTTCATATCTTCGCGATTCGCCCCACCGCCGGCTTTATTTATTGCGCGGCGGGTGGGGGAGACGCGGGCGCGCGCAAACGAGAGCTTTTTTATACGCCGCGGCGACGACCGCAAGCGCGCGGAGTTTCGGCGCGGCGTTTTTCGCGCGGGCGGGGAGAAAATTCATTAGCGATCGGGCGGACTCGCGGCGCTAATTGATTGCAAAACTTGGCCCGATGCAAAAGCCGAGCAATTAGAATTTGCCGGCTCGCTAACGAGATGCAAATGCGGGGGATTTTTATTTCAAATTATACTCTTTGGCCCGCTGAGATCAAAGAACGAAGGCGGATATGGGGATCGATTTTTACTTTTTTTTTCTTTATTTTCATTAATTAAAATTGATTGGGACACATTTTAAAAGTGCGTGTTTGATGATAACGTGGAAAGGAATAATTAAATGTTGGGGGGGGGGGGCTATTTTTAAGTGTAAATATTCTTGTTTTAAATTATTAGATTGAACGGGGGTTCTGATTGGAAAACTATATATGAGATTGATGAGATATCATTCCGTCGAAAGTTATGATGTTCAAATATTGTCCATAAAAAGAGATAATTTTTAAACTTTTTACTGTGAGTTAAAAAATTATATGAAATCCCTATCGGCCAGTATATTACAATAAATATCGACTATGTGTAAATTCAAATTTCAGTTTCAAAGTTTTAATATTCGAATTTGAATAACTATTTTTAATTTGAATTCTTCCTCGTGAAATTCAAAATTTTGTTAAAATCAATCATTTCAAAATAAACATTACATTATATTTTTAGAGAAACATATGAATAAAGTGATTCGATTTACGCCACATTTTCAAGGCAATTTGACTTTAACACTCTTGAAAACATTAATTTATTTAGTAATCATACCTTTTAAAAGGATATATTTTTCAATATGATGTTCGTTATCGAAGTTGTTTGTTCGGCGAGGAAAAGCGGCAGTCCCACGGCGGCGAAGATTAGCATCTTAGCTACCGTTTAATCTATTTCAACAACCAATATATATCCAGCCACCTCATTCTCTTTATCTATTATCATCCACTTGATATCCCCTATCCGCTCTTATCTGCGCTGCTTCTCAGCTCCGCGATCTCGCCCACCTCGCTCATCACGTTTTTTTTCTTCCACCTTTTTACTCTCCGACCTGATCCTTTTATTTGCTTACACCGTGTACACGCCAACGTGATAAAATTTTTAATAGCGAATTTCTTCAAGGAAATTAATTAAAACAATTTAATTGATTTTGTTAATAAGCCAGTTTTCGTATTCGCGCACTATCACCGTTTAAATTTTTAATCAACATATATTATTTATTTAACATGATAATAAAAAAGTTATTTTATTAATAAATTTCATAAATAATTTTCTTCGAATATAAATTTCACTCGAAACCCTCGTAATTATCTCAGTCAAGTATTTATCGAGTATAGTAATTTCGTAGTAACTTTC
Source organism: Eurytoma californica (assembly GCA_035586675.1). Taxonomy (NCBI): domain Eukaryota; kingdom Metazoa; phylum Arthropoda; class Insecta; order Hymenoptera; family Eurytomidae; genus Eurytoma; species Eurytoma californica. The sequence goes on from JAXIUT010015451.1 coordinate 9,918, forward strand.
CCTTGCATAAAGTAACGAGGTACACAACAATCAAACATTCGGTTAACGTGAATCAGTGAACACGACGGAAAATCGTAATAACCACAAAGGGGGACACGAGCAATTGAACGCGAGCAGCTTATTGAATGAGGGACACGACGGCTCACAACCGTAGAACATATGCTCGCGTATTTCACCCACCGGGACGCCCACTCCGCATCTCCGTGCAGCGTCGTAGATAATTCGGCGTGTCGCCCTTGGGTCTCTACTCTCGAGATTGGCGAAACAATTGGCCCTTAACGCCGCTAAAACACACCGGAGTCGACGAGCCCTCGCCATCTAATCAACTTCAGCGACCGATCCATACAGCCTGGCGCATCGCTTCTCAACCCCTCCGACCCTTCTCCTTTCTCTCTTTCTCTATATAACCATTATCATCCACTTGTCCCACTTGTATCCACTCCCGGCCCCTCCCATCCCCCCCGCGACGCCCTTAACTCTGCGATCTTGCAATTTTTGCCGGTACCCTTTCACCCCCTCCACCTTTTGTGTCACTCGACGGCGGCTCTTACGCTCTCCGTTTCTCTTTCTCGCGCGGTAATGGGACGATGGCGCGGCCAATTACGAGAGATGTAAAAGGTCGGGGGAGGCGAGGAGAAGACACGCGCTTTTAGAGGGAGGCGCGCAGCGTGCGTTCGCGGAGAAGTGGGTGGAAAGGATGCGACGAGGGGGCAAAAAAAAAAAGAAGGAAGCGAGCGACAAGTAGAGTTAAGGACATCGGATAAAGCGCCCGGGCGGCGGTGGGGGCGCAGCGAACGCACGCGTATTCAGTCTGTTGTGGAAGGGCGAAGGCGGAGACTCGGAGTACGCCCGAGCGTTTGATGTTCGCTGTCTCCACCTTTTTCCCATCTTCTCCTTCTTCGTTCCTTTTTTTTTCGTCGCCCGTCCTTTTCACGCTTTTTTTGTTCCTCCGCGGCCGCAAACTTTAAATCAAAGTCTTTAAAGAGTCCACGGCGGAGATCATATTCACGGTTAAACGGTCAAGGCGACAGTCGTAAGGGAGATTGAAGACCGAGCGAAAAAGGGGGGCGGGGAGAAAACGAACGCGTTGATGTGTTTAACAAAAAAAAGAAAAAAAAGAGGGAAGAGGGAGAATTACGAATAATAGGAGAGATCTTTTGAGTCTGGAAATTACAAACTTTTTTTTTATCGCAGCGAAATTGTGCGTAAATATACGTGTATCTTTGAGGAAAAAGCACAAAGCGCGAAGCGACAGATTTTTTTCTGAACGGAAGAGCAAGTTTACTCGGTACGAGCGTCCTCGAATAAATTTTTGCAAAACACATAAATCAGATGGCATCTCGCACTGTTTCTCCTCGCTGTAAGGCGATAAAAAAGATGGCATTATTAAAAAGTGTCTTTCAATCTCGCGACAAATAATATAAACGTGTTACTCTGACTAAACAGGTGCATTTGTAAGAAATTGCGGATATTTTTTTCATCTTACTGTTTGTGCACCGATGTTTATTAATAATTTTAGAAAAAGTGACAGCTAAATATATTGTAAGAGATTGTGATGTTGTTTAAAAAAAATCCATCAGATTTTAATTAAAAAACTTAATTACTGTTTCTCGCAGAATATGTATTCAGGAAGAAAGAGGCTTTAATTGTTATTATTGAACACTTCTTGTTGGATAAAGTGCATATAAATATTACTATTAAAAAAAATTTTCATTAATTTTTTATGACACTTTTAATTATATTTTTCCTTTTTTTGAAAATTCCGAATGGTGTATCAATAATTAGGTCAAACTTCAGAATGCGTACTGACTTGTATGTGTACATACGTTCATAGCCTAATAATTATTTATTTAGCATCTGTTTAAATTCGGTGAATACTGCAGTGTAAACAAATGCTAAATAGATATTTTTGAGAATATTATTTTCCGCCCTGACCGGTATAAAAATAAAATAATAAATATATGTACAATGATCGATTTAATAATTTTTATTTGTTTACATTATTATTTAATTTTTATTTTTATTTTACGAGTAATTTGTTTTAACATTTAAAATATAACGTTACGATTTATACAAAATTAAAATTGAATGGTATAATACGAATTAAATGTTTGTTAAATAAAAGACTTGCAATATTCCCAAATTATTCAAGCACACTGTTATCCGAGTAATGTAAAAATTTAGCGCATAAAAATGAAAAATAAATTAACTCATATCCCAAGCCGCCGCAGCGTTATAATCCACCCCTAAAAACACAAATATCGCTAAAAAATTTATAGTTTAATCATAAAATCGAGTCGACCGAACGACATTAAAAATTCGTGAGCGAGAAGGGAGAGGAGAGGAAAAAAAAAGGCGGACGCGCGACAGCCGGCACCGAGCGAGAGTCGGAGAAGGTGGGCGAAAGAGAGGGAGCTAGGCCGCGGCAGAGTAATGGTTATTGTTCGGGAATAATGGAGCTCTGGGCTTTTTTAGCGGCGCGAGGCAGCGCGAGAGGGAAACGAGCGTATGCTTCAACGTCTTGCTTTTATCATCGATATGGTGGCCGGCGGTCGACCCTCCACCCGCGCGCTGAAATATCGCGCCGCGACGTCTTCACTGAGCTAATATTTTATTAGGGCCATGGGGCAGAAATTATTATCTCGCGGATCGATCCGGACGGGGGCTTTTTGCCCGCTTTTATTGCCCCGCGACCGCTTAAAATTCAAGGCGCGTCGCTGGCTGGAACTCGCATTACGCGCTAAGACCCCTGTCGAACTCGAGCCGTTTTGTTATTTAAATTACTCATTTGACTTTATTTCCCTCGCCGAAAATGGCCAACGCATCGCCGAGAGAACCCTCGCGCTACTTTTTTTTTTTTTTCTTTCGGGTTTAAACATTTTACAATTAGTTCACTTTACGGTAAAGAGATTAGGTCTTAGGTAGTATTTGTTATTTGACATTTTTTATTACACACACCTATCAATATTTTTAAGTGAACGTATTGAAATTTGTTTAAAATTTATCTTTAGATTTGAAAGACTCTAAAAAGACCTAATATTATTGTACGGAAACAAATGTTGGATACTACAGCATTTTAAATTTTATATTTTTGAATATCGAATTTTTTATAAAGTAAAATTCGACCAAATTTATAGAGTTTTAAAACGAAGTGAAAAATATTTCTGGGAATTTCATCTGTAAAAATAATACGAATATTTTGTATCGATTCCCTGCTTTGTTTACTTTTTTATGGTAAAAAACTTTATAATTTATATTTTATTCGATATTCGATTTAACTACAGCGTTTTCTACAAAATATTTACAAGTAGATATAATATATACTTTTTGATAAATATTCATACTTTTTTATATAAATATAGCTTACACGACAGAAACGTTATAATATTATTGTTAGCTATATTACAAAAGAGCGAACGGATAAAAATTACTCGAGATAGAGGCATCGATTTTTATTCGTTGAACCTTGAGAGGAGGAGGTTTTTTGCGCAGTCGTCGCCGAAGACCTCCATTAGACCGGCGCGGCATAACGGATATTTCGAGTCGCAGAAATGTATCCCTATATCATTTTACGCGCTCCTTTTATCTTTCCTTCTTCTTCATTTTCTTCTATTCAATGGTAAACACTAAAACCGTGGCCGCCATTGTGCTTCCGCCCGTGTGATTGATTGTATACATAGAGGAGGTACACTTGCGCGTCAAGTGAGCAGAGCCGCATATACACGAGCGATTTTCACCTTATCAACGCTCCGCCGTCAAACTTTGCAGCCAGCCACCCGTATCCCCCCGCGCGTCGTCGCTTAAAAATAGATATATCCGGTTACTTTAACAGTTTTGTTAATTACTGCTTAGCGGAACTACCAGGGAGGCTAGTAGCTGATAGTAATCCTAACTACAAACTTAGTTTGACTTTAATGCTTGCCTTTTGTTCTCAGTAACCCGAGAGGACTCAGTTAACCTGCTTCCCCGCTACCGTTACTTAACGGATACTTAGTCGCGCGTTTCAACTTTGTTCGAGTCGTAGCGCCGGCGCGTGTTTGTACGTAAGAAAATCTGTTATCCGCACTTCGCTGAAAAACTTTCATAAACGCTCATATCGAAATCTCAAAGGGACGTCGCCGGCAATTTCTGCGCGGGCCCGCCGAACTTTTCATAAGTTCCCCACCCGAAACTTCCAAGACTGGGCGGCTGTGACAAAAATACAGAGCTTTTTCTTCATTAAACAGTCCCCACGGCTAAATAAGCCTTTGTAAAGTAACATTTGTCAATGCAAAAACTTATTTTTTTTTTTTTTTTTCACTTTGTGCGTTCCCTCAATTTTAAGAAATTAGCTTGTAGACTGGATTATCGTTAATTCCTTTCGAGAAAACTTATAAATTGATGTTTTAATTAACGTAGTTTAATTAGATTCTTGTTAGAGGAAATATTTTAGAGTTTGTTTTTAAATATGCACAAGGCAAAATCGATAAGTTTGTTTAAAACTTTTCAAGTTTATCTTTCTTCCATTAAAGGAGAACTGCAATAGCTGACACTTAAATAGGACTGTCAAACTAAATGCTACTCAAAAAATGCATCATAAATCTATTTTTACCCACGGTATTTGTATATGAACTTAAGTAATAAGTAAGTTAAGGATGTGATGCAGAATTTTCTTACGTCTGACCATATCTAGGTTACTCTACTTCGATCTATTTTAAAACACATGGACGCTAATAGCAATATTTCATGCGACTTCAGGTATTCCTATAAAAATAATTAATTATTAGAGCAAAATTTTATTATTTTTATATGACAAAGTGAAGTAGAACATATTTAAGTAGATAATTCTATAACTTCAATGATTTTTTTTTTCTGTCTATTCTTCTTCTTTAACAATCATAGTACTTATTAATACTATCTGAAAGGTTTCTTTCACTATTTTTTATAAATTTAGTTTGATAATGAACATATTATTTAATTATTGTAACACTAACCACTGAAGTTGTATTACATATTGCGACGGGTGCCCATGCAGTTTAATGTAAATCTAAGTAGAAAAATCCAGATATGGTCAGACCGAACCCGTTTCTACAACTTATTTGAGGAATTCTTCGATTCTCTTCATTTTCATTATTTTTATAAAATAATATTTTACGTAGTTCGATTATTCTACTGTCTAAGTAGAGAAATGCCGCATATAATCAGACACGTACAGTGTATATCTTTAAGGGATATACGAACGCATTTTAATATTTTTTTTTATTTTACTTTATAATACGTATATTATTCAAACGTTTTATTGGGAATAACTGAAATTATATTAAATATTACGATTGGTATCAAACCGATTTAAAATATATCACAGTAGAAACAGTCAGACATGGCCAGACAGGGAAGTTTTCTAAATCTTTGAAGAATTTGTTGATTCTATTCGTTATTTTTCTAAACTGTGTGTATAGAATATAAAAAAGTTTTCTATTAGTGCTTTCCAAAATGTTTTTAAATAAATTTCCATAATTATCACATTAAAAATCGGAAAAAAATTTGACATAAATGTAATTGTAACGTAATGCGTGATAATAGGACGACACCAGTAACTGTCTCTAACCATTTAGCTTCGCATTAAGAACACTACACTCTAATTAAACATATGAGCAAAGTTTTCACTTTAAAGGCCAGCAAAGTTCTCGCCCTCGCACATCAGCGACTCGCCAGCCAAAGCAAATGGTAAACAAACGGGATTAATAATTTCCCACCTCTGGCTCTCGGCCGACTCCTCTCCGTCCAACGCCTCCGCGCGCCGTTCCTCCCGCGGCAAATAAAAAGCTCGTAAAGCTCCGGACCAACAATTTCGAAGCATCGGGCGGTCGCGCGCCCATTAGCCGCGGGGTAGGCCTATAAAAGAGTGCTCCGCGCGAGCGGAGAGGCTGCGTTGAAAAGCGCATAAACGGCGCGAGGCTGTCAAAGGAGCGACGCGCGTTAAAATCGGTCCGCGCGGATCCGCAGACGCGCGCCGGAGCCCGCGCTCGTTTTACAGCGGGCGCGCCATATAATCTTCCCGTTCCATCTATCGCCGGGGCTCCCGTTCGCCAGTTCGCACTTACTTCACTTATCGCCTGCCGCTAGAGCGACTCGCGCGTTCACTCCGTTTCTCCGTCGGCTTCTTTTTTTGCTTTCTCTTTTAAATAAGAAAGGGAGCCGAGGGGAAATGATTATAAAAAGGAGCGGGAGATTGGAGAACTTTGAGGAAAATTCGAGGAGATGGAATTCCAAAATAGATGGGTTGGGAGGTAAACGCTATGCGCGGGATTGATTAATATTACTTATTCAGGAGCGCGTAGGAGTCGGAAATCTGTTTTTTCTCGCCGTTGTTTGTTATAAGGATAATGGATGTAATCGAGTTTTATTCGCATTAAAGATGCACTTATTTTCTGATAATGGGAGGTGAAATATTTATACGGAATGTAATGAAGTAATGATAGATTGTGAAAACAATTTTTCATAAATTTTCAAGTGAATTTTTCATACAATGGTTCTTAAAGCAGTATTTGCTTTATTTAATTTATTTATTTTGCACGGAATTAAATCCATTTTTCAAAGAATTAATAGTGCAGTAGTAATTATCTGCAGCTAATCCTAAGATTTACTCTCGATATCCAGTTAATTACTTGTGGTAAAATTTACTATAAATAATTGATGTTTCTTGTTTTTTTATTTTACATTCATAATTTAATTCATTGATTTAAAGATTAATCCTAATCTAATATTTTAATTTGAGAAAGTACCACTTTTAGTTTCTAATTAGTATCTATTCTTTTTATCAAAAACAAATTCAATTTATTAAAAAATCTTTTTAAATATAAAAATGAACAATTGTATACCCGAATATTTTTCGAATTAAATCCAATTTTATTTCTATATCAGTTTCCAACAACAGTAATGGAAACTAGCAAAAATCGTACTTGGCTGTGAAAAACATGGATTAACCCGACGTTTATATTTATCTTTCGCTTCGGAAATTGTGTATAAAATTTAGCCGCGGCAGCAGCCGATCACTTTCCGAGCACGTAAACCATAGCCCGCCCCCTCCATCATCCCCGGAGCGATATCTCTCGCTCGCCCGCGAACAATATAACATTAAAATGAAACACAAGTGAAAAGGCAGGAGAGCCCGAGCGGCAGAAATGAAAAAGGAGGGAAATCAAAGAACGATAACAGATGAAAAGGAGGCGAGCGAGCGAGATGTGAGATAAAGGCGATAAGACGTTGTGGGCGGACGGCGGGGGTGTGGGAGGTGGGGGGACAAAGACGTAGAGATCTTCCAATTCTCGCGGAGTGCCACGTAGAGCTTTAACGATTATTGCCGCACCCCCCGGGCTCTATTTCTCTCTCTCTCACCCCCTCGTTCTCTCGACTCTGTCTCTTGCAGCCGGCGAGGCTCCGCGGCACGGAGGACGACGGCGAATTGTCCCGGGACGCGCGCGTCTTCGGCTCCATAGAAATGGCGCGCTGAAGGGCCTTTGCGGCAATCTCGAGTGCCCCCCTCCCCCCGCCCTCGCCGATGGCTCGTTTACGTCGTGAGCGCGAGCGCCTCGTCTTTTATTTGACGCCTCGTCCCCCTCCCCCTGACCCCTCTTCGTCGTCTTCTTAACTTCCGCCACCAGCTCCAAGCTCGTCGGCTGGACCCTTTTTTCGCGGCCTGTCGGCGACGCGCCCGCTCTCTCCTTTACAGGGGACGAATGTATGGCCCGACTCCCCGCTTACATCTCGCGCGTCATTACTTTTCTAACTACCTGACCAACGAGGATCCTCTCCTTTGGTCTCTTGCAACTGCGCAGCGCCAGATGGTTGGCTACTTCGCTCTCCTTTGTCGGCTGTCTTTCAGACGCGTCTATTTATGTCACCTAATTTACCGAGTGATTTTTTTTTTCTTTTTTTGCTTTGTTGAGTGCATCGATCGTGAATTTATTTGTGCGTTTATTTTTGGGGGGATTTTATTTTTAATTAACAAGGTTGATCAAATTATTAAGTTTTTCGATTATAATTACTGGATCTGGATGAACGATTAATTTGAATACGTCATGCGCGTGTTTATTTTCAAAGCATAAACTGAAAGAGCACAAAAAAGTAATTAAAAAAATTAACCATGGGTGGGTATAATATTAAAATGTGATGCATATACGACGTATTGAAATATAAAATATAAAAGTTATTGAGAATACGTACGTATTAAAATATAAAAGTTAATGAAAAAGTTTATATTTATTTCGAAATTATTGACAACAATTCCACGAATTAATTTTAAATTATATACATATTTTTGTTAATTCGGAATGATACTCCGTTTTCCAACAAATTAAAATTTTTACATACAATTTTATATGCGTGCAAAAAAATTAACATAAGAAAACTGATCCTTAAAAAAACACTAGTCTACTACTACATTTATTTTACTAAAAGGATGTCGTGGTAATAAAATTATTATCAAAAAAACTTTGTTATTAATAAATGACGGCCATTTTTTTATAAATTAGTTTTCATTATTAAGTCTTACATAAAAAAAATGCATTATGCATACTCATTTCCATGTTCTTTCAAGAAGTGCAATAATATTTGGCCCCAAACTTTTATTGGAATATCGATTTACTTTTAATGAATTGGCTTACTTGGTATCAAACTCGGCGCATGCATTGAAACACATTTAGTTAGGAATTGAACTGAAATAACGACTCTAATTCAACAACTTCATTTCCCGTTCGATACGATTTTTATTTAGTCTTCTTTCAAATCAAGTCCTTGTCTGACCAACTTTGCTATTGATCCACTTATCAGTCGTATAATTTAGCGCGAGGAATTTCCCATTTTTCTTTTTGCGCGATAAGACGGAGGAATTTTAATCCAGAAACAAATGTGGTGATCGGATCTCGTCAAACAACGTCGCGCGCGCGCGTATATTCGAAAAGTTTTTTTAAAAAATCTCCTCGCGAACTCATAAATTTTCATTCCTCGGCGAAGGGAAGCGATTCCGAGAAATCCGACGATTAATTTCTCGCGATTTGAAATCCGATTTCGATGATAATGCCGGGTAATTCCCCGAGTCCGGGCGACTTTAGCTTCTCGCAGCCACTTTTCGTCGGACCAAAAGTTCTTTAATTGACAAGCCCTAAGTAACGCAGTAAATCCACCTAAAAATTTTCCTCGGAGATTCTCCGGGGCGATAGGATCGACAAAAGCGTCGGGAGTACCGGCGCCCCGAGACGAGCTAAAAAAGACCGATGAAGAAACGAAGTGAGAGGAGGTGCGGCGGCGGGGGCCAGCAGGGGACGAGGTATAAAAAAAAAATGAGCGAACTAACAGGAACCCAGGGCTGTATATAGAGCCTCCGGTAAAAGAAAGTCCGGACCGACGAAGAAAAGCCAGCGAGAGACGAGGAGAGATAAATACTTTGAAGAACCGGGGGTAAAAAGAAAGTCCGCGGGTTCGCGCGCGCGCGTCGCTAAAGAGCAACGGGCAAGCGCGAAAAGGGAGGAAAAAGGAGGGCGGAGAATCCGGTTCCAGGTTACTTGAGATTCGTCGCGTCCGTGGAAGTTGCCCGCGCGGGCGACGCGATGCGGCGCGTCGGCCATTCAGAAAACTTTGCCGATGACCTCGTTCGTCGCCGCCGTCGTCCTCCCTCGCCGCGATGCGGAATCAAGCGGAAAGGCAACGCGACCCCCTGGCCCCGCCGCTCCCCCCGCTCCTAGGGGCAAGTTATCGGCCAATCGGCGTGTTCGCCGAAAATCTCCCGGCGGCGCGTTCATCCTCTTCTTCCGACTGAATTTTCAAGGAGGGCTCGCGACCTGTGCGGGCTAAACTCGAGCTTCCCTGTCGTCGCCAAGAGGCCTCTCCCTTCCTCTTTCTTTCTTTCTCGTCTTTCATTTATTTCTCGGTTTTCTCTCGCCCCGGATTCGCCCGCTTCTTCGTGTCGTTTTTTCGTGTTTGGCCGTGTGCACGCGGGCGACCCGAAAAAAGGATCTCCCGGACTAGGCGTATTGAGAAAATCGAGGCAAATTGAGGTCTCGTTCTGCCGTACTTCTTCAATATTTCTGCATCCAAGTGTTATGGATCGACGTACTTCCAGTGCCTTGATTTTTCGCGCTGTATATCATTTCTATAGACTTTCATAATTTATTCATATGCAACGATTAAAAAAATTAATAAAGTTCGTATTCACATTTTTTTGTAAATAAATATATAACTTTTTTATTATTATGTGCTTAGTGTTCGATACTTATCAAATCTATAGTTCATTATATATTTCTAATGGATATTGCTTTTAGTGCAACTATACTATGGTCGTAAATTTCGACAATATGATATATGTAATTAGATTGAGAAGTTTTAGATCACACTAAGGAATAATGTTTCAAGCGAAGCTGCTTTTATGACTAAAACAGATGTCCAATATCTAAAGTGGTAACTCGATAACTACAACAGTAGATTCGAAGGTCTGGAGCAATTCTATTATCACCATGGTATTTGATTTAATTTCCGGTATATGGAAATGCAAATCATCGACCAACAATTTACGACTTCGGGTACTTTCTTTATCGAATCTAAGATGAAGTAACTTTTTATTGCGTTTGATCACTGTTTAACATTGCGTATTACTAGAGCAAAATTTTATTATTTTAAATTCAACCAAAATGTTTAAAATCCTTCGCGATGCATAAACGATCTTTATAGATTCTATTTTGACGTAAATCTTATCCGACAATTCGAGCTAGGCACGCAATATGTAAATAGCTGATAATCGAGTTTTCGGGCAATTTCCTCGAAAAATTTCGCCAGAATCTCTTTTAAAGTCAATTTCAAATTTGTTTTATAGCTGGAAAAAAAGTTAATGCTAGTTATAATGGACACGTTGACTGAAAGGGTTAAGCGTAAAAATTCTTCACGTAGACTATCTACCACGCAATTTCTCGTTCCCCTGTGCCTATCCCATCGCTCACTCTTCCACCCCTTCCATTCCGCTCTCGGTTTCTCCTCTCACACCCCGCTTTCACCTCGCTTTTTCACATTTTTAATTGGTGTTTCACGTCAGTCACGCCTTGTCTACTGTCTTCGCCCGTCGTCGCCGTCGCACTTTTCTCTCTCTCTCTCTCTCTCTCTCTCTCTCTCTCTCTCTCTCTCTCTCTCTCTCTCTCTCTCTCTCTCTCTCCCTCT
>JAXIUT010015482.1:0-21099 GCA_035586675.1 Eurytoma californica
AAATTAAATATGTATTTTAAAATTGTATATATTTTTTACACTTTGTAAATTCTTATTTGCAATAAATTCTATTCTTATTCTTATTTATTCAGGTCGTTTAAAATTAGCCCTCTCTTACCACTACTTTCGCTGTTTCCGCATCACTCCCCATTGCAGCCTCTTGTTGAGACGAACGGTGATGATGATCGCGGCCGCGCCGAGCTGCGGAATCGGAAACTTTTGCTCCGCCTCGCGAAATTGGGAAGCGCGCAACCTCCGGGAGGGTGAGCCTCGGCTCGGGAGACGAGTAAAAAGAGCGAAACAGCGGAGTCCGCGGAAGCGGCGCAGCGGGTGCCGGCGTTACTGGACTATTAATTTTTATTGAGATTCTTTTGTTTCTGCCGCTCCCCTCACCCCGGCGCAGCTTCGAATGCGCCGACGGGTGGAGCGGAAAAACTAGCACTCGCGCGCTGCAAAACGCGAGAAAAAGAAGCGCGGCCCCCGCCTCGCCCCAAAGGAGAATGGACGGCCAAAAATATAACGAGGATTAGAGGACGCGACTGAGATTCCGCGTCTCGCCGGCGGCGGCGAACGTAAGCCGCAGTTCCGCAAGGAGTTATACTTCCGGCCGAATAGCCTTGCCTAACGCGAAAATGCGAGGCTTTCGGGCCCCCCGCGCGAATTAAGCGGTAATGGAAAATGTTCTCGCCTCGGCCTTTCGAGCGGGAGAAAGCGAAATGGAAAGAAGCGAGGCGCCTCTAGGCGAATAAGCGACTCCGGAGCACTTGCGGCTGAAGCGCCGGAGTCGCATTGTGCAGAGGGCTTCCGCGGGGTCGGCTGTGCACGCGTCTGTGCGAGCGCGCCTCGAACTACTGATTAGAAGTGCGAGAACATCTGGAGCGTCAAGCTGCGCCACCAGCAGGAATTATTAACATTTCCTTAATGCCGCATTCCGACCAAGATCTTCATGAATTGTAATTGTCAAACGCTTTAATAGATGCGCCTGAATAATTACGCCCCCGACGAACTTATCGTAATGCCTGCTTTTGACGTACCCTATTAAGCAACGGGAATCAAGAGACAATTAATGTTTCGTTTCAAAACTCTTCGCTGTTACGAGAAAACTATCAAACTTTTTTTAAATAAATCATAAATTAGTCGGCAATTATGAATTTGTTTTTTTACTTCATTTATAGATTAACAATAATTAAATTAGCCTAAAGCCATTCCCTATTAATACATTTATTGGAGTAGAATATCATTCAAATGGTATGATTTTCACTCTTTGATATTTCAATAGAGATTTAATGAGTATCACTTCATGACTTGTATGCAGTGTAAATACTCTTTTTACAAACTATAAGAGAAATCACTTAATGAAAAACTCATTTAATAAATTCTCAAATTGCTTGAATTCAGTGAAAAAAAAAGATTAATTAAAATTAATAAAATAAAATTGAACTTCAATCGAATCGAATATCTAGATTAAGCAAAAAAAAACGTATAATTCGTAATTAAGCCAATAAACACGAGACACATTGCAATCTGGCCCTCTTCCGACAAAAAATACTCAAAGCGATCGCGCGCACTCGTCGCGTCGCCTACTTTTTCCCATCCCCCGGAGCGCGGCGCTCAAACGAATACAAACGCGCGACCTCGTTAACGCGCGCCTTTCAATCTCTAATAATTACGGCCGTTTAATGTATATAATCCGTCACGTATGCTCGCACCTCCTCTCGCCCCCGCCCCCCTGGCCTGTTATCGCGCGGCCGCGTGTAACGACGTATCTCCCCCTACTTCCTCCGGAGGTGGGAGTCTCGCCGTTTCATTGTGCGGCGCGCGCGCGAAATGCGTAATGCCTTGAGCGAGCGAGACGCAGCCTGGACAAAATGGAGCGGCTGAAAAGGGGTGGATGGGGGAGAGGCGGTAAGTCGCGCCGATGTGGGACGCGCGCCCGCCAAGGAAGGTGCCGTAGTTAATCCTTGTAGGACGTACGTGTCGCACATAATAATTTACCGGGGGATTAACGCGAGAAACTTTCTATTTTGCGACGTGCAGCCCGACAACGCAGCGACGATGCTTTTTCCGCCCGTGCGAGATTATTTCTTGCACGTGTAACTTGTCCGGGCGATTCGAAGGCTCGGGCTGTGCTCGTCGTGTTAATGAATCATTGCTAACTGTCGCGGACATGGTGACAATAACGAAACAAACAAAAGTCATAATTATACGAAATTTTCGGTGAATTCGTTGATTCTTGTTATGATTCTTATTTATTTTTCTTCCCGGAATACAGCTATTTCTCCGAATACTTTTGCAATATTAATTTCGGCAATTGATTTGTTAATATACGAAAAAATGATTTTGTTGTCTTTAAAATTTACATAAAAATAAACTAAAAAATTGTTTCCGAGAAGCGCACTTTTGAATAAAACTCTCAACTGGAAAACCAGTAATCAATATAGGTTCCGAGAACAATCTTTTGATGCGAAAACGCAAATCAATTGGATTCGAAATACCTAGTATAGAAAATTCAATCAATTTACTCTAATGCACTCGGGCCATTTAACACGTTTTTTCTTTCCAAAAATACATAGCGCATAAAAATATACAAAAGTACAAGCCAATAATGCAGTAAGTAACGATATCTGCTCAACCTGCTCGCGAGGTCCAAACCTGCGTCCAAAAGAATAAATCCTTCAAGTGAGAATAATCGAGCAACGAAGCGGCTAAAAAAAGGGTAAAAATGAAAAGGAAAGGAAAGCAGGGGGTCGTCGGGCCGGGCCGTACATTTTTCCGAGCATATTACACTCCCGCAGGATCTCGCGTAGGAGCACACGGTACGGGTCGGCGATACGACACCCCGCTCTAAAGCCCGGCTCCCGTTCCTTTCTCCTCCCGGCGTTCCTCCTTCTTTCTGGCGACGCGCTTTCCTATAACGATACAATACCTGTAAGCCGGCGGAGCTCGCGGCGGAGCGTAATGCAGGAGCGGGGCCGGGCGGGCGCGCGCCGCGACAATGACAAACGTCTTCGCGGAAATACTTTTGCCGCGGTGTAGCGGCGAGAGCCGGCGCACATGTAGATGGTGTAATGGAGAGAAAGGGAGCCGGGGCAGGTTATTGCAGTCAGTAGTCGCAGCCCGAGGCGAACTAATGTGACGTGGATGTACTAAGATGACTTATGAAAGTAAGGGGGAAGGGGGGCAGGCGCCGAGGAGAACGAGAAAAGCGAGAACTTTCAATTGCCCCGCGGGAGCGCGACGAATGACAAGCGCGCGCACGGCCCGGAGATGCGCGGCGCCCCCGCGCCCATTCTTCTTCTTATTCCCGCGGACTTGTTCCATCCTTTGCATCCTTGGCCGCCGCCCCGGCCGCCCGCCCATCTCTCGTTTCTGTCCGCTGATTTATTTATGGCGACGCCGGCGCGAAAGTCGCCCGAGAGAGCTCGCGCTGCCGTCCCGCCGCTCGTGGAATTGACAGCGGCACGACAGAACTGCCAGTTGCTAAGTATATCGGAGCTCGTATATACAGAGCCCGATGCATTCTTAATTAACTTCTGCTGGAGATATTTCGCTTTTAGTGTTTGATAAATGTGACATAAAGATATCAATTAGGTATATGCTCACTTTAGGACAGTTTTGGAACTCCGAGTCACGGTTTTTTAGAAATTTGGATTCTGATATCAAAATATGAAGAAAATTAAAATTAGAGACTAATGACCAACATTTTCGACACAGTGGATATTTTTCTCTAAGACTGCGCGTTTCATTATTGGATGATAATTAAAGAAAAATGCAAATAACACAAACAGGCTAATAGATCGATAATTTGAGAGAATTTGAGTTAAAAAATCAGCTCCGTGGTAGTACGAAATTTCATTTTTGCCATCTATTTCAATCAAATATGGGCTATTTTGACATTTCGTATAACAAAAGAAGTCCGATATTCTGGTCAAATGATGTTTGAATTTAGTAATTGAAAGGAGGTTAAGATAACAGAGTGATTCCATTTAAATTAACATGATTATGCGATGGTAATTGGAAAAAAATGTTCTTCGTTGAAACAATGACGCCGGAAATTGAATTTCTGACGATGTTTGTGCGCATTGTGCATGTAACTATGCGAATGAGGGACTTCGTATCATTCCATGCGAAAAAAGATTAGTAATAAACCTCCGACGGTTAGTATAGAATTTTTAGAACTAGGTTAACGGTTATTTCAAAAAAGCTTATTCCAATGTAAATTTACGCTGAAACAATGCTAATTGTTTGAATTTCCATACTTCTAAAATAAACAAATAAAAATTTGGATTTAATTGACGTTGCAGCTTTATATAAATGTAATATTTTTATTTATTTTTTTAAATTATTTTTATTTCCATGTCTTGAACAAAAATTCTTTCAAGTAAACAACAGTTTGGTTTCCGAAAGCGTAAACAAATATTTTATTTTTTACTCACGATTATTCCAGTTCACATGTCGAAACCGTAACCATTCTATTGATTCTCGCATTAATTTTTTAACGCGAGCTTGTACATTTGATGTAGAATGAATATTTGTGAAACCGAGCGTATACTAATTCCAGTCAAAAGTAAATGTTTAATTTAACAAACTATTTCATATTATTCGCTCTCATGTTCAGCGAGGTTTAAGCAGGCCACTAAAAAACCGGCGCACGCATCGCGGGACATTTTAAATAAATAAACATTCCATTAAAGTGAGTAACTTTGTATAAGATTAATTGCTCGAATTAAGATAATACCCGCATGCATTTGTCCGGATTACGAATACACAATCGGACGGACTAAATCAACGCCTCGCCCATCGATTCCAATATTAATCGAGTAATGTATGCAAGATTAAAAATTAATTTTTTGCGTGATGTGCACGATCTTATAGCGCTTTTTCACTTTTCCCACCGGGAAGCGGAGATTTATACCCATTTTTTATCGCGTATTATCGATGTCAGAGCTACGTATGAGCGCTGATGACAAATGACATGATATCAGATTTTCAACATTGTCAAGTGCTGGTTGTGTACATAGTATGCGAAAAAAGATTCAAGGCGAAAGATTCGCTAACAACTCAGGCTACATCGGTACTATGCTAATTCATTTGCCTACATCAGGATTTTTCGGTTGCAAAGCCTTATTTTTGTCAAGTAGGATTTCGCTTCCAAATTCTTTTTTATCTGAGAGGATTTTACTTAAAAATTATTTATTTTTAGATCTTGATATCACAATCTCGGAATGAATTATTCCGCAACTTCGAACTATTTTGCTTTTGACGAAAAATGAGCGTTTGAATCGAACCCGTGATACTTAAACGGCAAGTGGCCACAGCGTAAATATTAGAGCTTAATTAAAAGCGCGAAATACAAAATTAAAGTTATAGGTTTTCAATTTACAACTAAAACAAATAATTAAATGGAAGAAAATTTATATAGGATATTATGTTAAGATAAGAAAGCAGAGCTAACTAAGATTTTTCGTTAGATATAGTAATTTTTATTGGCTTTTACTGTTAGTACATATAGCCATGCAGCGTATGCATCTAAGATCTTTCAGTTTAGTTTAAATTGTTTTATTGGCTTATGTAATTAATACATTGCCATCTGTATACTAAGATCTTTCTGTTACTGTTACTGTTAAATAAATTTTTATTGGCTTTCATAAGAATACATAGCCATAACACAAACTAAGATCTTTCGCTAATTTAGCGAGTGTGTCGGCCTCCTACGGTCATCAACGATACTTCCATAATACGTGACATTCGCTTACCGACTGCAGAAGTATGAAAACTTTTTTATCAGAAGTTTTTATCAGAAGTTTTAATTTAATTCTAAGTGAATGCAAATAAATATAGACGTTTTTGACATCGACAGTAACTTCTGTATTTTATTGCGATTTTTTCTTCTCATCGCCGCTTTGATATACCTGCTCGCGCGAAATGCTTATTACGAGTGGTAGTGGAAAAAATGCTTGTGAAATAAAAAACACCAACTAATGACTTTTTGTCAAAGCCAGATAATCAATGGTTTGTGTGTATAATGTCGATTTAGATTTAGCATTCAAATAGCCGAAGGTCATTAAAGATTGGTATAATTAGAAAAAGAGAAGCCAGGGAGCTATGATTTTCTCCTCATCATCCATTCCAAAGACGAGATTCAAGATTGAAGTAAAGAAGCGCACACTGACGCATCGATGACTGCACGCGCGACTTTTCATTTTTCTCCGCTCCGCTCGTTATATGCAAATGCCGGCGTGCGAATTCGACACTCCTTCTCCTCCCGTCGAATACGCGGGCGGGAAATTTTGCGCCCCGCAAAAAAAAAAGCCGCGGGGAACTGTGGAAGGTGGGAAAAAGAGCGCCTCGACACTTGTTGATTCAAGTGAAAATTTTAATGAGCTGCGGGCCTCGAATGTATACCGTAGATACGAAATTCAAAGTGTGACTGATACATCAGCTTCTTTTTATCCATAGATTATTAATTCTCTGATAATTTATGAATCTTCGACGAGTTATCTGGAATTGAATTTCATTCGGTACAACGTAGTGTAAAATAATAATTCAGTTTTTTTTCAGCGAATTATTAATCCAGTGGGAATAAAATTTACGTTCGTTATAAAACATGCTTTTCCAATGAATCAAAAACTTCTTGCACCTCCATTTTTTGACATTTTTTTATTCGCTTCTATTAGTTATTGATAGTCAAGGGAAAGCAATACAACATATAATGACGATTTTTCATTCAAGACATGATTATGAATGCAAATGCACATTTTTTGGAGACTAGAATTAGTTTCTGGACCGTAAAATTTATTTAATCGACAATAACTGCAACGCTGGTTTACAGAGCTAATTTTGATTTATTTTATCAGTATATTTCAATGCTATTTTAATTGTTTCGCAACTTATGGAGCACAATTTTTGTAAGCCATTTCAAGGACCAACTGACAATGTTTTTCTTCACAACATCATTACGTTATACGTATAATTCTTATCACCCCTTGTTTAACTTAAAATTTCTCATTAATACCTAATGAGATATAAAAAGAAATAAGGCGATAAGTGACAAATGGTGGCTTATCTTTTAACTCAGGCAAATCACTCAATTGCAAAACCCGCCGGGCTCTCGAGGGAACTAGAAATTTTCTGCAAAACTGCGACTATCGAGGCAGCCTTGTAATGCAATTTGCAAGGCGGCCGTACGTATGCTTCTTCGTCGCTTCAGCTGCGCATTGCCATTTTCATGACCCGCGAGGGTCAGTGCGCCTATCTAATTGGATCGCTTAGCAATTCAAAGTCGACCGGAGCGCATAGAAAAGGCGGCGTTGGCGCCGCGCACGTGTGACCGGCGCAGAAATCGATCCCTCATATAGGCGAGCTGCCCGGCTTAGGATCTCTCGACCTGTTCCTCCTTCCCCACCTACTCTCCGTGCGAGGCGCAGAAAAAGAAAAAAAAAACACCCGACGTGGAGGAGAGGAAACTGAAAACGAAAGGTAAGATAAGGAGGAGCGACGAAAATAAAAGGAGAAGGTTCACCGGCTCTCGACCGCCGTAAGGGCTCGTTTGGAGAGACAACCGATCATCTTCGTACAGGCTTATATAATTTTTGCCTTCTGCAGAAAATTATTTAATTACATCGTAGTATTTTCTCAATGAAACTATCTCAATTGGATTCCTTTTTAATAAACATATTAACGAAGATCACTCATCGAATTTTTTTCAGTAGAATTAGAATAAAAAACAAAATTGTTTCATTTTGAACTTGAAATGACGTAATCCGTGATGTTGATGAAATGATCGACATTTCACAAATCGGTTACTTATTCATCGAGTTTTTACCGTCCCCAACTACACGAGGTATTTCTCAAGAAAAAAAATCGCACCACGCAGCGCGGAATAAAATTTGAAAACATTACGCCATCCATAATTCTTTGCAGCTTATTTAATTTGATCCCCCCCCCCCCCCCCGCCAAAAATGAAATGAGTTCATTAATAGGCTGGAAAAAGAAAAGAGACGACAGCAGCGGAGGGTCATTTTTCACCAACTCCCCCCATCGAGCGGCGCTAATTTTAATTACAGTCACGCCGAGCCGGCTAATCATTCACGGAGCGTAGGAGTCCGCCCGATCGAGCCCTCGCGGCGCGCGGATCGACAGGCTCCCAGCACGACGTCCGATCGCCGCCGCGCACGAAGCGACGAAGAAAAAAGGGGATGGTCCCGGGACGAATATGCACGCACCGATGTATTTCTTATCGGTCGATCTCGCCGGCGCGGGCGATCCATCGCCCGCTCCCGCGAGAGCACGCCCGAATAAAAAGGCGCAGGAGGGGAGGGAGAAAACGAGCGGCAGATAAGACGGGCCGAAAAATGCGGCGCGCCGATCGCGGAGCATTGAAGGCAAAACGAGAGAGAAAAAAAGGTAAATAGTGCCGCTCGTCAAATGGGCCTAGTCGCGCGAGCCTCCACTCCTTCGTTTTGCGTCTCGCGCGATCAAGACGAAGCCGCGCGCGCGCTGCATCGCGCGAAACTAGTTTACGCGCTGGCCGGCTCATAGTCGGACGCGTCGGACTCGTCGCGGTGGTCAAGCTCGAGTGGCTGGTCGCTGGATGCGTCGACGAGCGACGGAAAATGCTGATGGAGGAACGGCGCACCGACGTGGGACATCGACGGTGCTGTAGATGCTGCGAGTCACTGCAGAAAATACCGGATGCTTGCGCAGGTAAATTCCAAGTGAAAATGTAAGCTCGTTGCGTAAACTCTGCTTTGAGAAAATGGAAATCACCGATCAATCTTTTAGTAAACGCTGGGTATTGTTTTTCATTCTGACTGACTCTTTCGTCTATTGAACGGCTGAGCTATACGATTCGTATTCAAAATTATTATGCTTTTTTTAAGTTAAATATTCATTAATGTTTTAGTTATTTATTAAGTAAATAGTGGAAAAATTAAAAATATTACTTCATTTTTTTAATTTTTAAAACAACACAGCTCCACTGTGAATTTGGCCTTCATTCCAACTGTGTACATAACAGACGGTTGATAAAATGCTATTCTTACTAAATGAAACCACGTGTATTAATATTTTAAGTCTTGCATAATATACCCATGATCCAGTTAAAAATTTTTGAAACATCTATCTTCATCTGCCAATTTCTCAGTTTCGTCAGCCTGTCATCTTCCGAGAAACGGCCAGCGGCAGTCAGTTAAACAGTTTTATAATAGAAATGTCGCCAATGGCGAAGATTCATGTGATACTATAATTAAAATAATTTAATTCAAGTGCGGCGTATTCTTCATAACAATTAAGCAAGAGCAATGTGCATTTGCTCTTTTTTACTGGTATACGAGGTCTTTGATTATTCAAACTGTTAATTATCACGATATTTCTAGTCTTATAAAAAGTCGCACACTTTAATTTATGTATACTCATTAATTGACAATGATGAGGGACTTCTTGTCGTCCTTTCTTCAGACACATAGACACAACTCATTTAAAAAAAAAAAAAAATAAGTTTCCTCTTGAAGCATGGCTCTCGTGCACTGAGTTCAAAAGAATATAGCAATAAAATCTCTGAGTTTACCTGTTCGGAGCAATAATGATAAAATAATATGATGGGTATGCACGCACTCGCTGTAGGTCAGGTTTAATACTCCACAATTACGGGATACGATAATCGAAGTTTTTTTTTTAAACAACATGAGTAATTTTACCTTCATTAGAATTAACATTTATTTTAAGGTACAGACTTGTTTACATACATCAAGCACGAAGACGACTCTACCTTTAAAACAGAATTCACTCTTTTCTGCATCAATAATTTATAATCACTGTTATTATTAGCTACTACCAGGCTTTCTCAAATACCCGCAGCATATAAATCTTGAAGAATCGATACTACACAAACCGCTAAGGGGCCGGTCCACTTTTGCCCGCGCGTCCGGAATAAAAAGAGACTTTTGAAAGTACAAGCGAACTTGTCGCACGGCGAAGCGGCATTCTTCCTGCTTGTAATCCCGGCGCATTCCTCCCGGTAGCCCATAACTCACGTCCCGCCGGCGATGCCGCGTTTTCCCGCGATAATCCGCCCCCAATCCGGGCGCGAGTTTTCGCGCGTCCCGCGCGGCGCTGCGGCCGCGCTAGAAATCGGCCGGGCGCTCCTCTCCGCTCCTCCGCCTACGGTCCCTTCGCGCGCGATCCCCCGTTCGTCCTTCCGCCGAGATTAGCGGCGGACCGCGCAGTGATCCGCGCGCCGCGCTCGCGCGAGCAGTCTCCGCTCGTCTCCTCCTTTATTCTCTCCCCCTCCCCCGCCCCGCGCACCGCGGATCGCGTATTATTAACGGGCGCATCGCACTTTCTCTCGGCGACGGTGTCGTCTTACCCGGCCCCAGCCCCCCGTGAGTATGGAGGGACGAGGCTGCTGTCGATCGCGAGATCGCTCCGGCTCCTGGAGGTGTCGCCGGGATCTGTTATCTGGACTTCTTACCTACTATTAGTTGCTTTTTAAATATCGAACTGCGAAGATTTATTTTTACCCAATGAAGTTCTCTGTCCTTTGTTTAACTCTTACGCATTTCTTGTCTTCTGTAGTTTTTAAAAACTAGCATTATTGCTTCGTTAGTGAAGCGTTCTTCGGCGATTTTAATTAAAATCTTATCAGTAGACACTACACGCAAAATCACAGTATTTAGCAACACAAACGCCGATTCGTCCACAATTTTAGTATCGGTTCCATTTTCGACGCGGCCTAAAAATAGCGGAGCAAGCTGGAATATCAACCGAAAATTCATCAAAATCAAAGCCGGCTGATGCGCCACTGTCGTTACAGAGGTCACTCTCCCCGCTGATCGTCGCAGCGGACTCTACGAGACGAGCGGCGAACAATCGGGACGTTAAAAGTCGCTCATTACTCTTGCGCAGCGATATCCGATAGTATCCGCCTGTACTGTCGGGAACCTGGCAGTCGCTCAATCGGCGCGGCGCCTTCGCCAGATCCGAGAAAATTCGCCTGATTGACGGGCGCTATCGTCTGGCCGAAGCGACGCCGCGGAGTCTGCGACGCACTTTCTCCCAGAACTGATGCGCCCGCGTCCAACGGGAGACAAAGGAGTTGCCAGCGGCGCGGTGGCCGCGGCGCAATGAGGCTGGACTGAACACACCGCGGAGATGAAGGAGGCGACGCCCCCGGCGGCCGACTGGCGCGACGAGAGCCTGGCCTCCTGGGAGGTCGGCGTCCTCGCGCTCATCCTCACGGTGACCGTCATGGGCAACGCGCTGGTCCTGTTCGCCATCTACCTGAGGAGCTGCAAGGGCCGCCGGCAGCGGCTCACCCGCATGCACTTCTTCGTCATGCACCTCAGCGTCGCTGATCTACTCACTGGACTGCTCAACGTGCTGCCGCAACTGGCTTGGAAAGTCACGTTTAGGTAAGGTAACTGCTGCGACGCGCTGCCAAAAATAATCTTATCCACTTGCTTTTTTTAAATGGTACGCGGCTTTGATATTGCATTCGTTTATCACTATTTTCCAAAGCCATTCCGTTTATATCCCATTAATCACCCGTGTTATTTATAAATAACATTTGAAAAAGGCATTTATTTCATGTTAAATTATTTTTGGTAAAACAATCCGTAAAATGGTGTAAAGGTTTTTAGACATTACAAGTTGAATTATTAGGCTCCGTTAATGATCAATTAATAATTTCTTTGTAAAAATGTCGCAATATAAAGATTTCAAATAATAAAATATTTGCGATACGACACAATCAACTGGATTTTAATTAATGAGGCAATTAAAGGGTTAACATTATGGACGGTAGATGGGAGAATGGTTTCGATGCGAAAACGACCTTAGCTGTTTTGACATTAATTATGCCAAACTTACGCAGCGGAATAAATAATTCAGTCGCGCGGTACGTGCAAGTGTAACGGGCGGTGTTTACACGAAGCGCAATAATAAACGACAAGAAGTATAAAAATGATTTTTTTCAAGTCCCTAGTCAGCGCGACATAATTCATCAACCTGCATCTTTTTGCCCCTGTTGCCCATCGATAATAAATATGAATCAGTATTGACGCTCCAGCTAATTAAATAATTGCGTAAGGTAAAGGCGGCGAAGCGGCGCGGCATTGAGCGCGCATCAAAAACAATCATTAAAAATCCACATTTTTTCGTTATTTTCGTCAAAGCGAGCGAGCAACGCCTTTAGCCACGCCGCGCGGGCGCAAAAAGAGACGCGGGAAATCGAAGGAGCTCGCGCGGGCCGATCGACCGGGTAAAAGATGTAAAATTATCTGCAGGTTTCAGGGCGGCGCGGTGCTTTGCAAGCTGGTCAAATTCGGCCAGCCGCTGGGATCTTACTTGAGTTCGTACGTGCTGATAGCGACGGCCCTGGACAGGTACCACGCTATATGCTACCCGCTGAGCTACTGCAGGACGACGTCGAGGAGGTCGAGGATCACCGTCTACGTCGCCTGGATGCTCGCGCTCCTGTTCTGCGTGCCGCAAGTACGTCCACTAGTGAAATCAACGCTCGAGCCCCGGGGAAAAAAAACTCTGATAAACGCCGAGATAGAAGTTTTGCGTATAACGATTTTAAAGAGGGACAGGATGTAATTTTAGTTTTTTTTTTTTTTTTTTTTAATGAGCAATTACGAAATTATTGCTTTTTCATTGTGTTCCCGTATCAGCTCTATTAGGTAAATTAGTGGGTTCAGTTATCTGATGCTGTGAATTAATTTTTGGTAACATGTAGTTGGACAAGCATTTAAGGAAGATATTAAAACATTTGATTAATACTATGTTTATATGTTATCAACTTATAAGTCATTACATTACTGTTTATAATTATAGAAAAATTGATTTGGCCAGCATGCAGACATCAGTTGCAAAATTTTAAACGGTTCATCAGAGCTTCAAAATATCTTTAATTTAAACGTTTAATTTTCATATAACATAAATTACAATAAATTTAATATAAATTGCTTTTGTGAAGACTTCAAAAAACTTAATTTACTGAAATCTTTCTACCTAAATATTAAAAAATTTATGTTTTCCAATAGGTATTAGTGTTTTCATACCGAGAAATAGAGCCAGGCATCTGGGACTGCTGGGCGATTTTTGCTCACCCATACGGCGAGAGAGCCTATGTAACATGGTACAGTACACCAACTTTAATTTCATCTTTGTTCCGAATCACTAACCATTTAAAGAGAACAAAACCGCTCAATCTCGACGCGTATTACTTTTGGCACTGTTCGAAACTATACATCTCGCACAGCCTTAGCGCGAGGTTCAATAAACACAGCTAGTCTAATCTAAAATCTGACCTCAGAATCGTCGGTGCTCGAGCAAAAAAAGAAAGCATCAGATCACCCGGAAAAGACCGATCGCGCGCGAATCGATCCGGAAAATCGTCTCACCGGCGATCAATTGGCTTGCCGCAGGTTCAGCGCGACGGTGTTCCTGCTGCCGTTCTGCGTGCTGACCTTCACCTACGCGGAGATCTGCTGCACCATCTGGCGCAACCGCGAGGTCTTCGCGATGGCGAGCCTGGAGCGGCAGCGGCCGCTGTCGCGCCAGGCCAAGAGCCAGAACTCGCTGATCACCAAGGCCAAGATCAACACGATCAAGCAGACCCTGGCGGTTATCACGCTCTACGTCACCTCCAGCCTGCCCTTCATCGGCTGCGAGCTGTGGGCCACGTGGGATCCCGCGGCGTCCACCTCTTCGTTCCTCACCGGTAATTATCTACTGTTCGGTGCTCGACGCGGTGCACGCCTTTTCACTTAATGCTCACTGGCACTGTTTTCTTTGACGCTGCCTTTTATTATGTTTGAGCTGTCACCCACTCTCCCGGGTGGTCTTAATGAAACTCGGCCTTTAATGAATTCGCATTCAAAGTTTGATAATCAACAGTTTTAGATTTAAGAAAATATCATAATTAATTTATTGCTTAAGAGCTAGACCTTTAATTAATGTAGTATTAAATGCTAAATTAAAAGTAGTTTTTATTTTCTCTCCTTATTTTTATTATTTTCTTTCAGGTCCAATTTTTACAATTCTAGCACTGCTCAGTAGTTTGACGAGCTGTGTCAATCCTTGGATATATTTGACGTTTAGCTACGAGCTGCGCGCCACGTTAACGAAATTTCTGCGCAGCCTCATAAAATGGAATCGTTCCTCGAGTCTCGGTAAAGAAAAGTCTTCTTAATATGCTAAAGTCAAACTAAGTAATACATTTTAGTTTTTAATCTATTGCGACTCGCTTGTAATGTAGTTTCTACCACCATCAACGCTAAAGCAACAGTTTCTTTAATGCTTTGTTATTTCTTTTTTCAGAGCGTGCCTCAAGCAATGCTAATTCCGAAAACGAGACAAGGTCCTCCAAGAGGTCTTCTTTAATCTCGAGAATGACTCGTTATACGAGCTTCATCATTTATCGTTCCAACGCCAGCGACAGAAATGGTAAATGATGCCGATCCCTCGCAAACGTACCTAACTAAAGCACGTGTAAAAAGTACAATTTTTGTATGAACTGTTTGTACATTTATAAGATTAAATTTAATAAAAATTTATTGTTTTATAAAACTATGTATAACTTCAAATCTTTATACTTATTTTAAACAGTGCAAGCGTTCAACGTAGTATCAGAGAGAGTGTCTGACCTAACACTGCGCCAATCTACTTACGCGAAAGCTCATTTACTGCAGCGCTTTCCCTGAGCGTCGAAAATTCAGAAGTACGATAATACTTTATAAATATCCCTTCAAAAGCATTTCCCAATGCATGCGTGCACCCCATCGCCCCGAAAAGCTTCCGAGACATCCCCAAACCGATTAGCTACGTGCTCGTCCGCGCGTAGATCGCCGTCGCTTCAGCCCCATTCACGCCGAGCTTCTCCCCTCGATCCACGCAACAGTCTTGCGTGAAAAAAGCTCTGGGTGGGGTTGATTCCTCCTCGTCGGCGACTCGGAAAAAGCCCGCGCGCGCAGTCGATGTACACGTAGTTAGCCGCAGTCGTCCCGACTATGGACTAAACGCCGCGGCGGGGGAGGTTTTGGTGCGCGCGTCGCCATGGCTACGCGAACACTTAGGCGGGGTGGTCGCATCGATTCCACCGTCGGGGCTGTCAGCGGAGCAACAATCGGCCCAGCGTCGATCGCCCGGATGGCCGCCGAGCACAGGGGCACCTCCTTCGCGCACTCCTGCGTCAAGGTGCCGGTCGACCCGTACAGCCGACAGCCGACGCCGCTCTACGAGCGGCCCAGGGCCACGCCGCAGCCCGCGACGCACAAGCACGTCAGGCCGACGCCGTGCAGGCGCCAGGAGGAGCGCAGCGCCAAAGCTTGCGACACCAGGTGAGCCAGCGGGATCCGACGCGGCGAATTCACGAAAGCTCCTGCGCTCGCCGCGCGCGGCATTCCAGGTGGAACGGTACGGGGAGTAGATTCGGTTAACGAGTACGCGATTTTCGCAAGGGCGAATGGGGTCGAGGAAGAAGTTCAACTAATTTCGTAGCTAATGAATTGAAATTTTCCTTGAATTTTGTTACAAATTTGAGGTAAAGCTCCGCTACTTTTGAAATTTTGAGAAGCGCGTTTGTTTTGAAGTTTCGAGAAGTGTGCTTGACTTTAAGTGCGTTGAGTGAAATTTACGAAGAATTTTTGAAAAATTTTTAATTTTCTGAACTTTTGAGTAATTGGAGAGAGAAATTTTTTTCAAGCATCGTTAATTTTTTACGGCTTTGAAAGCCTGGTTAAACTATTTTAACGAAAGTTATAAATACAATTACTGTTTTATTATTCAAGGCTGAACTTTAGTACTTCATTACAGAGTAGAACTCCTTAAGAAACTTATAATACGGAACTAAAGAATAATTTAAAAAATTAGTAATTTTAAAACTTAAAAATAATGTCAATGAATTACGTAAAAGTCAACTTTAATTTATATTTAACTTTTGATCTTTCACTTAAAGAACTATCGATTAATTGCTTGACTATAAACAGAATAACGAACGAACGTAAGCTTTTCTTCGAAGCTTTACGTTAGAGAACTACTTTGTTTAGTCGATTAGAGACGGTGCATAGCTATTTAAACACGAATTGATTACATGCATCGCATTTCAACGGAGTAAGAAAAATCAGCCAACGAAAAAATAAAAATTACAAAAAGCAGCATGGATCGATATTATGATTAAACCGCAGTAGAACGATGGACAACAGATTGAGTACGGAGCTGGAGTGCGCCAGCGAGGGCTTCGACGGCATACTGGATTTCTACGGGAGCATCCCGGACTACATGGAGGTACACCACCTGTCGAGCGAGCAGTTCAAGCAAAAGCTCGACTACCTGAAGCGGAAGCAGCGCCTGCTCCTGAAGAATCTGAGGAACTGCCTCGAGCAGGACGAGAACGTGGATCCGAGCAGACAGCCCGCGGCTCCGACGGCGAAGTGCGCCGAGGGCACCGCCCGCCCACGCGGCAAGTCGCCCGGCGAGAAGTGCTGCGGCGCCACTGACCTCCAGCTCAAGGGCAAACGCTGCACCCTCGAGGAGTGCAGGACTAACAGCCCGCTCTTGTACCCCCCCGGCAGCTTCTCCTGCCTAGCCGAAGACCAGGATTTTCTCACTTACAGGTAATTTATTGTGATTATTTTAAAGAGAATTTTTAATAAAAAATGTATAAATATAATATAATTTATAAATATAATTTATAAATGTGTATTTATATAAATACATTATTGTAAATGTAAATGCTGCATCCAAAAGTGGAGTGTTTTATTGTATGCTATTTTGATGTCAATTCTGCATACGAATTAATTATACCGAAACGGGTGAACTTATTAAATTCCTTTAAATTAAAATGAAATTTTCCTCTAATTAAATAAAATTTTATTCAGTAAAGATTCGATAAATCATTGGAATCTGATTAACTCTCATTCAATTTTCACGCTCATTTCACAGCTGTATACAGATGAGTCAGCCTGCAGATTAACATAATCAGATTTTCAAGACTGATTTCGCCCGAACCAAACAAAAAAAGGATCTAAATAATTTTTCTTTCCAGCACTCAGTAATCCAAGTCTTCTTTCTTGCATAACGTCGCACTCCAACTTTTTATTCTCCCCCATTAATATTAATAATCCAACGAATGGATTTTTCTCCGATACGAGAAATTCCGGAAAATTGACTTTTTGCGCAGGTGCAAGGAGCGGGAGAAGGCGCTGAAGGAGCGGCAAAACGAGGAGATCCTGTCGGGCAGAAAGGACTGGCGCTCGGGCAGCGAGACTAAAAGCGCCGAGAGCCTGGACAGCGACGTCCCGGAGATAAGCCCGGAGACGAAGAGCCTGCCGGCGCGCAGCCCAAAAAGGTGGCACCCCACTCTCCCGAAGCCTTTCAGCTTCACGCTCAGGTATGATTTATGTCGGGCCCCCCTGGCACGACGCGCCTCTCCGGCGCGCGTAACGAGTTAATGGGCTTGACCGACGCAAAAAAAAAATCCAATCTTCCGAATCACCGAGTTCATTGTTGTTTGATCGTTCCTGTGTTTCGAACAAAATTTCAATTCACGAGTCTTTGCAACTGTATGTTTACACCAATTTTGTTTTGTTGTCGAAGATAATAATAATTCAACTTCATTTTCATTTCCAAATTTAGTTCGCCGACTCGGTATCCCATAAGTAATGAATTAGTGTAAGTAAAAAAAAGCAGTATCAATTCTTATCGAAAGGGAGTCGTCCGACTTTCTGTACACGTAAAAAAAAATCATGCCGATTAGTGAGATGAAAGTCGCAGTCTACGGACTCGTCGGGCGCCTCCCTTTCGCGAGGACACGAATAAGCCATCAAACGGAGGTCCTCGTGACGATAACCCCGGGAAAGCCAACTGATACGCGCGCGTCAATTTATCAGGGAGGACGCGGAGCGATACATGGCGATGGTGGAGCAACAGGCGGCGGAGGAGATGGCAGCCGGCCGGCCGAAGAAGCACCCGGCGAAGAAGCGGCGCATCAGGCCGGTGCCTTTGACGTCGAAAATTCCCCTGTACGACAAGCTCGTCGCGGAGAAGGAGGCGAGGTAAAGCGCGCGACCAACACGAATGGAATAAAGTATAATTGCGTCGCTTCTGCCGGTCCTCTTCTTCACGTTGAAAAAGAGCGCGCGCTCCTTTTCTTTGCCTCGCGAGCTTTTACGCCACTCACCGCGCGCGACAATTTTTAACGTTTACATTAAACTGAATGCACGCCTCTTCGACTGGATAGACGGGGCATTCTTTCGGATGCACCAGATGAATTTTAACAAAGTTTCTGTGAATGAGCGTTTTTTGCGTAACAAAAGCTCTTCGGGATGTAAGAAGATATGGTTGAACTTGGCGGCTTGCCTAACCGAAACTGACCCTGGCCTTTCTACTTCTGCATGCGTATTCCTTTGCAAAATTTTTAAAAGAAATTGAAACGACGTTATTGTGTGCTTTCTTATGGAAAAGTACATTTTTATGCGCTTTTAAAAAATATCACTTATTGCAAGAAAAATAAAACAAGAAGAATTATTTTTGAATAGTCAAAAAAATACAAAAATACAAATACAAATACAAATAAATAAATTAGGAAAATCAATAAAATTACATCCTCTTAACTGTATTTTAAGCATTAACTATGCAATAGTTAATTTCTAAAAGAATAAAAGTTATAAGTTAGACGCAATGTGCGAAATAAATAAAAAAAACTGCCTCGTCAGCAAACCCCTACAGATTTACTGAAACTCCTATAAAGAATTAAATCTAAGGGAGAATCTCGCTTTCCATTTCATAACTCTAACCGAGATCGTATCTAACTTTTACAGAAGCCGCATCGTTCGCGAGGAAAGCGCGCTGAATCTGCTGTCGCAGGTGCGCCCCTTCAAGCTCGAGTGCGACCGTCGCGCTTTGCGGGCGTTGACGCGCTCCAGTCCCGAGCTCAGCTGCGCAAGGCGGCTCCGCGCGGCTGGTCTTGGTGCTGACCCCATCGACGCAGCCCCAATGCGATTCCGCGCAAAACCCGTACCCAGGAACCTTTTCAGCACCGAGGTCTACGATCGTATGCTCGAGGATGAATATTTCAGGTTACGTTTCTCTCTCTCTCTCTCTCTCTCTCTCTCTCTCTCTCTCTCTCTCTCTCTCTCTTTCTATGCATATATATGTATACTACTTAAACGATAAAAAACTTACTGAAAGCATCGTTTAAAGATTAGTCGATATAGTATAAATGATCTGTCGGTCCAACAAAACATTGTGAATGGTCAACTTCCTGATGATAATACCAATCACAGTCTTTATTGATAAGCATAAAAGATTTTTAAAAGTAAAATTGCTTCCTTAACGCGAAGATTATAAACTGTAAAACAGTTAGAGATGAAAAATCTAGTTTCTTTATCTCTCTTTGCATCTCCATAGCTCCACAGCACTACCGGACTCTCAGTGAATTTTTTAAAGGCTCTTCACCGACCTCTGAATGATTCATTCGGTAGTTTCAGATTCTCGAATTATCGACTGATCGGCGCTACAGTCATAGTGCAGGGGGTGGCCTCCCGATGATGTATCGATATGCTAGCTTGCTTACGTTACTCGAGCTCACTCGTGCTTAATCAATTTTCCTTTGTGCTCCTTAATTTGTATGTTTCACGTGCGTGAGAATTTTGTATACGTGTTTACGTATACAAAATTCTATTAAAAATTACAGCATTAAATTGCAACGTTCATTAGAGCGGCGAGAACGATTAGTATAGTTTCTTGCGAAATCTCCTTGAAACGAGATATTATGTTCCTATATGTAATTTTATGAAAAAACTATGGTCCAACTGCAGGAACCTCCAAAAGCGCGTCAGAGCAGTGGAGCTGATGAAGTCAGCGTCGTTGCCGCCGTCGATGGCGCGTCGCGAGCGGTGCAAGTCCGCAAGCGAACGATCGCAAAACACTAATAAGAGCTCGTCGGAGGAGAGGGCGCGCAGCAGCACTGGCTGCCGGGATTCCGTCTCCCTGAATCGCTGCACTCCCCTGATCTCCGAACGCTCCAGGTCCTCCTTCATAACGACAACTTTGCCACCACACGGCAATAATTATGCGTCGTTGCTGCGGGCTCAAGCAGCTAGGTGACTATCCGTTTTTTGCTACTTTTTTTAATTCCTCGACAAACACATTTTTTTATGAGTTCGTTTAATCGATCCGATGATTAATCATTCACTTGTCTAACACATTTTTGCAACAATTTAGTATTGTGCCACGTAACCTACTTTGTAAATAACAATTTAATTTTCGTCCGCATGAGCGAGACATTTCAATTAAATAACCAAATGAGCAGTTAAATATACCTTTTACGATGTCCCTTTTGTGCAAATATCGAAAATTTTACCGAGCATCCAGGAGCCTAATTGGAAGATATGAACATTCTGTGTATAAAGACGGCTTAATGAATATAGTGCAGTCTACGTCAACTGTACCCATCAAATCTCCCTGATAATTGCGGCATTTCAATTGCGAGAAGCAATAAGCGACGCTTATTAACGCGCCGGAAATTCGCGATCTCTCACGAGAGCGGTACGCCTTCCGCGATTTTAATGCGCACACACCGCGGCTCCGCGCTGCATGATTAAATAAGCGAAAAGTCAATTACGAAAAGCATCGACGGCGGCGCTACGGCACGCGCGCGTGCGCTCGGCTTATCAAAATTAATTTCGTCAGCCGTCAGACGTGTCCGCGTCGCAGGCACTTTATGCATTTTCCGAGCTTAACTATATTGCCGAGCGTCGAATGCCACTCTCCCGCGGGCGCGCGCCTAATTCCCCGGACGAGTAAGCGCAGGCAATATAATGCGTTCGCAGGGAGAAGCTGGAGCGCGAGATGCAGGAGCAGCTGGAGGAGAAGAGGCGCGAACAGCTCATGAGGCTGCGCAAGTCCCTGCTCGCCAAAAAACCCGCCTGGAGGGCTCTGCGCTCCGCCGCCAGGTACGTACGATGCGCGTAGGGTGTATAGGAGTCCCGGTGTGCACGAGCCTATTTAGTGTACTCACCTGAGAAATTTTTCAAAAATTAAAAAATGCAAAAATAGCTGTAAAAGGTTTTATAACGTGTGTTTTCCGATGTA
>JAXIUT010015541.1:0-21067 GCA_035586675.1 Eurytoma californica
GTAAATGAACTCATACATTTTTTTCCTTTAATTTTTAAACCCGCTAATGGGATTTTTTTTGTAGAATTCCTCATATGCCTCCACACAGACGCGCGCGATTGAGGAACTTTTAATTAAGCAATTGATTCCATCATAAAAAGTTTTCTCTGAAAGATAGCAAAATAAAAAAAAATTGCTCGCGAGTTTAGGCACATGGGAGTGCGAAGACATAAGGAAGTGCGTACAGCTCGTGACAGCAGTTCCGAGTCGCGTTCCTCGCGGCACGTGTTTTCCGCATTACGTAGCGCGCTTCGCGACTACTCCGCCGCGCGCGAAGACGTCCCTCTCGCGTGCCCCCTGCGCACTCAATCTTCCACGCACCGTGGGATTAGACGCAATTCTTCGAGGTGGCTGCCGCCGCGAGCCTCGCAAATTTTCTACTCGGCACCGGCTGCGACTGGATTAGCCTGGAGTGAGGGAGAGAGAGTGAGTACAGCCGAGCGCTGCTCCAGCGAGTCCCGTAAATCGTCTGGGCCGCCCGCGCGCGCGCCGACTAAATAGGGATTCGCGTGCCGCGGCTAAATGATAATTTCTCACCGCTCTGGGACTCTGTCGCGATGAGAAAACGCCCGCCTCCCCGATCATTAGCGGATTTCGACTCGATTTATCACCTTTAACTAACCCGCCCGCGCCCGGCGCCTTAATGCTGATGAGAATCGCGCCGATGGCTATGAGCTTGCGAGCAGTCTAGCTGAGCAAGGGCTTTATCTACTTAACCAGTGTTCCTCTTCTACTATTCAATATTTCTTAGTAGAGATATAGGGGAAAGCGGGGCATAGCGGGCCATAGGGCAATGTGAATCTTCGGGCCACCCCATTAAATATGTTGCATTTGGTGTGAAAAACATCTATTAACAAGTTTCATTCAAATTAAAGCATTTTGAAAGATTATCATTATTGCATTGCAATATTACTATATACAAAAATTATATATAGTAATACTGCACTGTAATAACGACAATCTTTCAAAATGCTTTTATTTGAATGAAACTTGTTAATAAATGTTTTTCATACCAAATGCAACATATTAATGGGATGGCCTACTATGCCATGAAGGTTCACATTGCCCCATGGCCTGTTATGCCCCGCTTTCCCTTAATAGAGAACACGTTTTTTAGTTGATCTTCATTTATGAAACTAATCTTGATTATGTAACTGTTTTTACCCTAGTAGAAATCGACAATTAGTCATAGTCAGAAATTGGCCAGTTAATGTTAGAAAACCAAACGTGGACAGATTTTTGCCAGTAACTGGTATTAAATAACCTAAAAATTGATAATTGATAATTGGATATAATTTTTTTTAAACTCTATTTGCAAATTATGACTTTTAAACACCCCGGGAACAACGTGTCAACTTTGCGTACGCAAATGCGTTAAAAAATATTCTTGCCTTGTAGGATGATTATTTCGTTTGCAGTAGTACCGAAAACTATTATTCCTTCCTATTTCCTATCTCTAAGGAACTAAAATTTCGCATTTTTGATACACCGTGAAAAAAGTAAGTACTTTACGCACATTTGCGTAATACACATCATTATTTATGCTCCAACTCTCTCGAACTTTATTTAACTGTATAATTTGAAAATATTTATTAATTTAAAATAAAAATTAAATTTGAAATAAGAAACGCGTGATTATTAAATTTTATAATTAGTTTTATAATATAGAACTGCTTGTTAGAATGCAGTAGTTGCAATCTCCACTAAGTATATTAAAACAGGTAAGTAGAATTTCAGTTCCAATCTCTCCTCGAATACACTTAATGATTTTGCGGTTCCTTTGTAAGCGCCGTTCCCAATTTAGTATTCTTTTTTAAGTTTATCCTCTCGATGTTGGATTAAAACGTGTCTCCTGTGTCAAGAAAGGGTTCAAAGCAGGACGCGCGGCATATCTACCTTGGAGCGCAGCTCTCCTTCAAATCCGCTTAAAAGGCTCGGGCAATAATTAATTCCGGCTAATTGTCTATCCGATGCGAGCCGCCGTGCCACAGGGAATTCCTAACCGCGCTGCTTTTTGCAGAAATGATCGCAGAATTTTTCGTCTTTTTTTTACATGTTTTAATCCTCTTAAAAGATAACGAGACTTAAAGATACTTAAGGAGCGCACGATCAACTTTTACCGTCGATTCGACTTATTAAGAAAAAGTCTGAGCACCATTTATGTGTGCACAACAGACATATATAAAAATAAATATAAAATATTGTTTGCGAATATCTGGTTCAAAATTTGCTGTCAATTTTTGTTATTGAAGAATAAGCGTCTGAGTATATGAAACTGGTTTTAGTTAAAAATGCAAAATTACGAAATAAGACATTCAATGAATTTAAAAAAACAGCTTAATTTGTATAGTCTATAATCTATGTATTTTAATCCGGTATTTATACTTTGAAATATTTGGAACAATTGAGGGAGTAATATTGAGACTGTCATCATCATACTAGATGCCTTCAAAAATAAATTTACAAATCTCCTGTCTTAATTATTATTAATATCGGTGATGTGCGGCAGTACTGTGTCATTAATGGGATTATAATAGATACAATTTACTACGTATTTTAATTTGAAATATAAAAAAATTAAAAGTTCGGCAGAAAATACCAAGCACATGTTCTTTTAAGTAATATATACTCGTATTAAGAAATGAAGTTGGTTTTGAAGGAGTTGTTTTAGTTTCAATTGTCGATTACACAAAGAAGTCAAGAAGAAAATATAAAAGATTAAGCAAATCGATTCAAATTCAGAATTATTTCTTTTTTCATCGCATAAATACCGCATAAATTTAAAATCATTGTTATTGTATCGAGAACATTGGGTGATACTAATGATTATAATTTTTCACTGTTATTATTTGCTACTGTAGGCAGCGCATCTAGCGGTAATGAAGTATTTTAATGTTTATTAATAATTTAAGGGACATAGTCCATTACCAGTTAAAACCATTTCAATGTGAAAGTTTTCGCCACTTGTAAGCGTCAGAGAAATCTAAAAAATTTCTTTTGCGATATATTTAGCGAACGTCGGCGCCGCTCTAGGAAGTGTCAGAAGCGATTTGGCCGATGTACCTTCCGCCGAGTCCCTCGTAATAGTCAGTGGCGTGAGAGAGACGTGCGTGAAACTCCCAGAAGTGAGACCAAGAATCGCGAGTTCGAAAGGGGAGAAAGAAGAAGAATCGGGTTCTCGCGATTCCGTTTGCAAGTTCGCCTCCCGACGCGCTAACACAATATATGTATACACCATCGCGCCCCGGTCTAAATGGCCATGAGCCGTCGGAGAAGCTGCCACGCTGTATCGGTCCGATAAACCAACTTGTCAAAGCCCCCCGCGCTCCTCTCGTAAACCGGGGAAGATCTCCGCTCCCCTCCCCCCTTCGTTCGGCCTGATTGCATCTCCCTTTACGACGGACGGATAAATATTTCTGAGCGTTACAAATGCGAATTACGCATTCCGTTTATGCCACTTATCGCAGAAGGGATAATGCTAATTTGGACTCGAGTCGACTAGGCTGCTGGTTACTGCGCCCTTTATCTCCTATCTCCTATAAAATTGCGCTCCGCTGCGATAAGTTTAAATGTAAAATTTTAAAGCCGTTAGATAAAAAGTTTTCCTTGGTGCTATTTTTTTTTTTATTATTCATAAATCATCGGTTGGAGAGTATGCCTCTGCTATAAAAAAAGGCAGAATAGGCTCGTAAACCCCTTGTCTATGTTATTCCGAAATAATTTTATCCCAAAAAAGCTCTTTTGTGTTTGGTGTTGCCTGAAATATTTTTTTGATTTAATACATGTAATCCTTTTTTATTTATAAAATTATATCGTGTATTTATTAACTATCAGTACAATTTTTTAGTTCTTCATTAGGATATAAAAGTTATGTAGATTTACCTGCAAGAATTGCAAATTCTCTTGACATACTTAAAGCACATAAAATCGATTCCTTGTATAATCCATTTAAAATTATGAGCGAGAGTCAAGTATTTTGTGCGAGGCTTGGATTTATATGTGCGGGGACAGAAATGTCAGTTATTTAAAAACTTTAGTGTATTAGGAATAGGTTAAAATGATTTTTTCATCAAAATTATTCATGAAGATTTGTGGCAACGAATCCTATGCAGTTAGTTTTAATCAATTGGCCAGTTTAGTAAAAATTACTTTTCTCAGTATTTATTACAATGTTGCTTAGTAACTTGTCCAAAAACCTCTCTTCGTGATGTATACACGGAGAGAATCGTACAATAACAATTACTAATGAATATTGTAAAAAGTAATAAAAAAAATTGTAATGTTTACCACGTTTAAGGCAACTACATAGTAATTTTTGTAAAAATGTGAGACTAATTGTTACTGAACCATCCTCTCCGTATACTGATATAAAATCACACTGTTGCTGCTCATCATCTTCTTTCATTCAGTTTCATTATTTTCCAAAATAAAAATAAAATAAACTATGCAGTCGATACAGTATATTTTTCTAGCGAAAAGTTGCCGGAGCCGGAGAAGTTTATTGTATCGATTAAGCATATTCGCGGAAGGGATTTGAACTCTCGCGGCGAGTATAGCGTTTATTGACGTTCGGATTGATAGTTTCCAGCTGTTGGGCCGTACACCCGCTCCGCGTTGTTAAATTAAATGAGTTCGTACCACTCGTCTGAGATGAAATAGAGACGGCGGATGCACTCACATTGATTTGTTCACAACTTCTGCTTTATAGCACCGAGATGTATTCGAACGGCAGAGGAGCGCAAAGCCTCTCCCTCTCCGCCGAATCTCTTGTCTCTGTTTTTCCGGCATTTGAGGAAGAATTGATTCGCGCAATCCGCTTAAGAGGTAATCAATTTGAGAAATTGACAGCCACCGTAGAGGGACTTTCAACAATATCCGTTGCATATTCTATGAGGATTTTCCGGTTAAAGCATTCCCCGCGGATATTTTTAGAGAATCCAATATTTTTCACTCAACCTTTATTTGAATTTATATTTTTCTGCGCGCTCCCCCGTAAGCGCATTAATGTATATTATTTTTTGCCGCTGATGAAGCGCGAGCTTTATTCTCGATACTCTGATTTTAAAAAGGACATAAAAAAAGTATGAGAACGCCGTGTATTGATCCGACGAGTGAAGTCGGTTTTAGAAGAGGCTAGATTTATCGAAAGAAATAGGTGAAAAAAATAAAAGTTCGGTAAGGTCCTTAGTAAGACGGTGGGGCAATCTGCCTTCTCATTAATTAGTCATCCGAGACAGTTGAACGTTCTAAATGATTTACTCTCTCAAAGAGGATTCCTGTGTTCGGGCTTCGGTATGCATATTGCAAAGAGGCACCCGTCATTCAAAGTCCCTCTCTCTCTCTCTCTCTCTCCTTCTCTCTCTCTCTCTCTATTTCTCCCTCTCTCCCTCTCTCTCTCACACTCCCGGTTGTGTCCGTGTGAAATTTGACGATCACGATGCGGCTTTATCGATTTTCATCAGACTTAGCTTTATTCCAGGGCTAAGCAACATTCATACTCCACGTTCCTTTTTTTAATCTAACCAGGAGACAGTCAATCCTCTGGGTCCTTTGGATATAATTTTGAAAATTGTTTTTTAGTATCGAATGAAATACTTCTAATCATCAAATTGTAAAGGAAATCGTGAAATTTTTCGTTTTATAATATCCTTTAAACTACATCAGTTATTACCAAATGCATCAATTGTAGTTAAAATATTAAAAACAGTTCACTTGACAGGTAAATGAAAATATTTACTGATTGCAGAACTCGATAAGGAAAGTAGGAACTTAATTGGCATTAGCTGCATAGTAATCAAAGCCTATGTTAAAGCAAGCTAATACTGATCAGCTGATCAGCATAACATTGCGTACAGAAATGTATAAAGACCAGTACTGTAGTTACTGTAGAAGTACAAAGAAATAGAGAACTCAGAAGCAGGAACAGGAACAGAATATAAAAAGTTAAATTTCCTAGTAGAAATAATTAGTAGGTTATTTAAAACCAGTTTTTGGCTGGTTACTGGCAAAAAAACTGGCCATTTTTGGTCTTTGTGAAGTAACGGGTCAGTTTATGCCTATGGTCAATTGGCAATTTCTACTAAGGTTGGTTCTATATCTATGTATGTGAGGAACATTTACGGTATTCCTTATCATATACATACACATATGCAAGGAACGACAAGGACCACCATCAATGTTCCTTATAGAAAAAATGTGACATTTATATTCTGTTCGTTTTCCCGTTCTGTGTTCTCCGTTCCTTTCTGATTGTACTGGACCTAATCATATGTGTAGATATTTAAATTTTCAGCAGTGCCAAGATTTAAAGTATTTAACTGAAGTAATGGTAGCTTATAACATATGCAATAGTGAAGAATAAGTCTAAGTCTATTTTACATTACTTATTTCAACAAAGACGATATATATAAAGTGTAAAATTCTGCATAGAGCCTAGGCTTATACCTTCTACTTTTCATCATTTTATACAGCATAATTTAACAACCTGTATATACATATATGTCTGGAGTTATGTCCTTTTACCGAAAAGCCACAGATTTGAAAATAGGATAGAAATAAATTTTCCAGAAGCCAGCCGATTCTCCTTGTTGGAAACTTCCAAGTCAATTCTATCAGTCGAGTTTTCACGGTCTCCGCGTTATTTCACTTTTGCGCAAAGGCGCGGGTTAAAGTGGCTCCCGCGCGCGTCCCTACCCGAAGAAGTACCAACAGCATTATGCAAATGGTTCGGTGCAGTCGGCACGAAAACATGGAGCCCCGTCGAAGAGGCGGCGGCGACGCGAGCGGGGAAAAGATCCAGTTGATGAGGTTTACTTCTGACGGAGTAAAGTTCTTGATAAACTCTTCAAAAGAGACATTGTTCTTTTCACCGTGCCATCGATTTTCCAATCTTCCCGCCGGCTGGCAAGTGCTTTTATTATTTCAAAACAATTTTATCCCGCTTGTTTATTCTGCCCCCCTGTTCCGAATCTATATTCAATTACGCTGCGAATTCACTTCTGATGCTTCGGCTGAAGTCGACGTTTAAAACTTATTATTCGAGCAAGTAATTAAATAATTGCATTTAAGCGCAAGGTAATCAACTGGAGTTTACGAATTGAGAGGTCAAAATTGCGCCAAAACTTAATGAAATATTGATGCTAAAGGTCGTTCAAATAATTGCTTTGCTCGGATGGAATAGTAGAAAATATTTACAATATTTCAATAAATAAAATTAATCATAACTTGGTTCGTCGTTGATCATCCGATTTCCTCTCCTTCAACTACATCTGCTAAACGTCCGAGACTCTTACATTAAATAAAAAAAAAGAAAATATTTACAAAAAATATATTATCCATACGGTAAACGGATTTTACTTAGCACTTTAGATTTTAAGAAAAGCTGTGGACCATCAATTTTTTATAATCACGAATCTTCGAAGAAAGATGATGGGTTTTGAATAAGAATTAGAGTCTTGAAATAGACTGAAATACCATTTGCTTCTATAGTAATCTAATTTCAAAATTGCAACTTTAGTGCGAATCTTCGACCCTCAACAGTATAAAATATTATTCGGAACTAGTACGTAAGTGATTGTTCAGCTCATGCGATGTTTCGCCGTCATACGAGGTAAATAAGCTTCTTCCACATTCGTGCCAAAAATTACGACTTCTTTTAGAAAAAAAAGGTTCAACATAATCCAAGTCACAATCTTAATCCCATAGGTGAACAGACCCAACTAAATTTAATTTACATTTAATTTATGAGCAATTCTAATAAAATAGAAAGGAGCTAATTTACCTTTAGACTAATAATACAATTAATTCGCGAATACCTTGATTGAAATACAATTCACACCCGGTAAGCGAGCGATCGAAACGGACGGCAACGTGTGATGCGGAGCGGATACGAACGGCGCAGACTTGTGTTCACAGGAGGACCCAGTTTCCCCAGAGGATTCAGAGCGTAACTGACGACTATAAGTGACTGGAGGTGATACTCTCGGCGAGCAAGGATACTGAAGACGAATCCAGAGAGGAAGTCTTCCACCAGACGTTCAAATCGAACAAATTCAATTGCTTCGTCTCTACGAGATGTTAAGGTCAAGCGTGTCAAAGGTGGTAGTACCACATAGTCCAGAAGAGTCCATTAGGCTTTGCAGGTATACTGTAAAAAAAACCTGGCTCTTAAACAATGAGAAGCGTCTACTGGTGGCGCATGAACACTTGCAGTGCAGACGCTTTCGTCAAAAATTAAAGCTGACCCTATCGATTGGCATGTTGTCGACCAACGACCTCCGACGTCGTCGCTAGATGAATATTTCGCCGAGATAAAAGTGGCGCGAAGTCACCAAGCCGAGAAATTAACTTAAATGCACTCGTAATTTGTTTTCTTTGAATAAATAAAGATAGTATAAAGCCCCCATTTATTACACAGAAATCGTGTTATTCGCTGATGATTTTAGTTTTATACTTTTTGGGACTGTTAATTCGGTAATTGATTTTCGTTTAAACTTGCAAGAAGAGCTCAATTCTTTAAATGACTGGTCTGTTAAATATGGGCTTCTGGTTTTAGGCGTAATTTAATCAACTTATCGATAGTTATAAATTTTACTATATGCACATGTGAACGTCATTAAAAGTCTTGGTTATAATGGTTTAATGACACTCTCAGCTTTTCTTTACATATGGATTATGAAGAATTTGAAAATTTCAACCTAAATAACTTCATTAAGCATTCAATAGCTGACTTAATGACGTTTTCCGCAATTGTCCATTTGCATATAATATCCATTTATATATTTATAAAATTCAATTCTCTTGAATTAGTACAATAATTTAAATTTGGACTTTCAACATATAGAATTAGAGTTCAACGTTCATCACCCATTGAATAGAATCAAAAGAACAACATCCTTTTTTACTATGATATTACTTTTGTTGCTTATATTGACTTACTTTTCAGTATTAATTAGTTTACAAGAAATTAGTGTCACCTAAATGCACTGTAAATTTGAGATCGCTGTAAGTTTTATTTCTATATTTATACGATATTATTTATGTAAGGTATTAAAGTTAATAAAGTTTTTATTTAGTTATAGTATTTAGTTTTTATTTATTAATAAAGTTAATTTGTTTTTATTTACGAACATGTAATTTTTAATTCTTTAAATATCGCAATCTACAATAAACAGCTAATCTATTTTATAATTGTTCGGTTGGCATTGTATTGCAATTTCAGATCTGTCGTTTTTCGAATTCAGTGAATTGAATAAACAAAATAAATTTAAAACCAAGTTTTTTCAAGCAATAAATTTTTGCGGAAAAGTATAAGAACAATAAATCGCCTAACAGGCCAAATCGAGGGACAGACGAACGAAAAAATAGCTGAAAAAACAATGGAACCCCCGGTGCCGAGGGAAAATCGAAGTCTTTCGCGGATGCAGTCGCTGTAAAAACAGAAGCTAAGTGTTTCGATATTTATCGGCGGGTCGGCCGTTCCGCGGAGGTGGAGGGGTCGGCGGCTTAAACGGGGAAAAAGGAAGAGGAGACCCGACAGTCGTCGAATCGGCCGGCGATGCGTTACCGTGTACTCTGGCGGCGGGCCAGCAAAAGCGGCGCCGGACCCGGAGACGGAAGAGCCCGGGCAGATTCAATTTTCCGCCTTAATCGCTAAAAATATTGGCGCGGCCGGACCCGAGCCTTTTATTCGGGCCGTGCGCCCCATGCGAATGCGCGGCGCGATTTCGCCAATCGCCGCGGCCTGTATACGGGTGCTTCGCGCGCGGACGGGTGAGATTCTCTCTCCGTTCGGTATAGTCCGGTGGAGGCGCGGGTCTTCTTGGAGGCCTCGCGCTGGCGATGAGCCAGAGACGTCGATGGGAAAATTACGGGGGCGTGTGCCTCCCGGAAAATTGCGTGACTCCCATTTCCCATCTGGCTTACGCTCGTTCCTTCTCGCTCTCGTTCTTTCTCAGAGCCTTAAGACATTCCAATTCTTATCAGACCCTCCGCTCTCAATTTTCTCGGGGTACCAACGAACACCGGAGCTTTTTTTAAATTACTCGCGAAATATGCAGTCCTACTTGCTTCCCGTGGAATTTCGAATTACTTTATAAGTGTCTTTTTTTATACTTTTTTAATGAGGAATACGTAATTTTCGACATAAAGAAACCTTAGGTATTAATTTTATTGTACATCAAATAGTTCTTTTTTTAATTTAAGTTTCATTTTGTTGCATAAAAGCTTTTTCACTGATAAATAATAGATTTAAAAGCAGTCGAATGAATAATTTTATCAAGAATCAATTTTACTATAATTTAAACAAATAATCCACACGATAAAAACCTTAAAGCGTACCTATACATAAAAAATTTTACTCTGTATTAAAATGAAGGGAACACTACGCGCGTATTTTACGCGTACAAAAAATCAAGCTGCATAAAATCAACAATTATCATATTTCATTAAGTATTAAGTTTTCTTTTCTTCAATTTTAATTTATAACTTCTTAAAGAAATGATAGCTTGGTAACTACAGTAAAAAATTGTAGAGTTATTATAAGTACGTAATTAACCAGCATAGATTGTTGGGGTTTGAGTGTTAATTATGCGACAACAGAAATGGGGATTGATTCTCCGCACTTTGATGTACCATTCGCAGGCGCTTATACATTATACCGCTGGTATTGTGGCAGTACAGTAGCACGTATAGCCCAGCATACAGACCGAAGAGGCAATAGACCTCCCCCTGCTGTAACATAATCGCTACGGCGTATAATACCTTCTATACCTCGCTTGATTTGCCCCGGCGACCTGTGCACCGACACGCACATGAATGGTTTATATTTTCATACCTGAAACAAACGAAAACAATATTTCTGTTAAATTTATTTCTCTTGTTCAAATATTTCAAATATTTCATTGTATTAATTCATGTTTATTATATTGTTTCCTACTTTCTATTTCTATGTAGATAATTTATTTAACGAATTTAGATAAATATTAGATTTTGAGATTTAATATAACTAGGATATTGGTTTCCGTCTACAACGATAAATCAATAATTTTATATAAAATCTTAAAATTAAACAAATTTGACAGGAGGGTCATCAGCAATTCTTTCTTTCATAATTTCATAATATACCTTTTCCAATTAACCAGTTGACAGATTTCTATAAGGAAATAAAGGTTTTGGACCAATAATCAAAATAATTTAGTAGCTAGCTAACTTGATATTTAATTGCTGCATGAATATAAAGGATACGTAAAACCCCTGGTGGAAAATGAAGCATCCTGTATAGTCAAGGTATTAATAATTAGCTAACTTTCATTAGCTACCGATTAACTATTTTCTAGCTAGAAACTAGCTAATTTATAGTTAAAAATATATTTAAAGTATTCTCGGCTGCTGAAGGCTATGTAAACAAAAAACATAACTTAAAAAGCTGCGCTGTTAAACTTTGTAATTGTAAACTACTTCAATTACTTATCTCGATCAATCATTGTTTAAATTTAATAAACTTAAATAAATAGTCAAAACATTATTGTAAAATTGATTATTATTTACACTGCGAGGAACATTTAACTTTGTCTAATTTATAATATTTTATTAAACGTACAAATAGCTATAACATACAAATAGTTTTTAACGATATTATAGCTACATTTATAGCTATAAGTTTAGCATACCATATAAGATTAGCTAATTTATAGCTATAATAGCTTTAATTTTTCACCAGGGACGTTCAACTAAAATATTAAGAATGTAATAAAATAAGACATCTTATTAAGATACATGTAGTACGTCTGTCATCCATCGTTAAATTAAATCTGACTTGTACATTTGAAATACAGTTTTATTTAAGACCGGAAATAAAATAAATCAGATAGTTTAATTAAGTAGAATGAAATAAATTCACAGGAAATGATGTGAAAGCTGAGCGTAAAAAATAACAAGATCAAAGTAACTGGTTAGCGTATTACGCGTCACCATGCCATATTCACATAAACATGTGCTTTTAATGGACTCGCAGGTAAGATTAGATTTTCTAACACTAAATACTAACAGCCTCTGATAAATCAACCATATTACTTTCGCGACAAAAAGATCTACTTTATTTACAGTTTAAATTTTTGCGTAATTCAGAACAAAGTTATAATTATTTTTGATAACCAGCAAAAGATGACAACATTTTAACGATACAAAAAGAAGTCAGAAAAATCCGCTTATCAGTAGAAACACGGCGAAGCCACGACCGTAAACAGTTTTAACATCTTGATCATTAAGGAGAAGTGGGCAAAGGGGTGGGCACTAGGGAGCATAAAGGCAGAGAGACATTATACCGGGGCTTTGGTGAAGCTGCAGTCGATGCCCGGATAAAGTATCATATTTACGCGCGCAACCGAAGTTGCGTGCCTCCGGGCATAACGTCAGACGTACCCGGCGAGTATATCATTGATAAACGCCGTACGCCGTTCCGCGTAGTCCGGCAACATCTGTGCGCGCGTGCATGGGCCCCCACTATCTCCTAACGACTTTGACTAGCGCGAGGAAAAGAGACGGAATTCGCAAAACCACTCGCCTAATGCGCATTATTTCTTGCTTTCGGCGGACCTACAGTCCTTATCTCCAGATTACCGCGCGTGTACGCGTGAGGTGTC
Organism: Eurytoma californica; assembly: GCA_035586675.1. NCBI lineage: Eukaryota > Metazoa > Arthropoda > Insecta > Hymenoptera > Eurytomidae > Eurytoma > Eurytoma californica. The sequence goes on from JAXIUT010015541.1 coordinate 12,681, forward strand.
GCACGAATATCCTATTTTCATCACTGTGTATTCAAGCTTTTTCCTTAGTTTGTTTTTCGAAATCTCTTATTTTTCAATTCAATTTGAGAAGATATATAAAAAATTTTATCATACTATCACTGCTTATTAAAATTTGAATTTCGTAAAATGGACTGGAAAAATATATATAGGTGAAAGGAGGATGTACGTGCGATTAATAGCATAAGTAAAAAAAATAAGAAAACATACAAAAATAAGCTATTATTTAGAGTTTATAATAATATAAAATTAAATAAATGTACAATTCAGAATATATTAATCCAAGGAAGTGATGATAATGTTGAGAAAAAAAAGATGACATTTTTTAAAACAAGTAGAAATATCAATATTTGATGCGTCATTCAGTAGTAATAATGGCAAGGAATAATTTTTTCAATTATATTTTCTTTATAATTCAGAGATAAAATTTGTATTTAAATTCACTATTTTGTATGAATTCATTACGATTTAATAGATTTTATACACTTATTAAATCTCTTGTAAAAAAATTTAATTCAATTTAAGTGTGCGTAAATCTCTAAAATATCGTAACTTCAGAAAGCAGAATTTTTTGTACAATTGCGGAAGATGTCACAATGTGATTTTTTTTTTAAACTTCTTTTGATTTTTAAGTAATCAAGAAAATGTCTATACCGGTGTAATGGCCCTACTTATATAAACAGCCTTGATACTTATTGAAATATAATCGATATTAAACATATATCACCCCCCTTAAAGGAGTATTCCTTTCTGCAACCCGTGATACCTACATAAAATTGATCACATCTTCAAAGCTGGATTGATTAATGAGCCATTCAAACCAGTAAGATTTACGATTGACGTTTGACACAATTTCATTAATACTTCAGTTCTCCTGGCAATCCACAGGTTTATTGTTCCCCATATACCACAGAAAACCTTTTAAAACTTATTACAATAGCAGCAGATTAAGCACTTTTTCAACGCGTCGATAAAAAAATATCTTAATCCAGCGCAGCTAAACGATTGGTAAACACGCCGAGAGTAACGAGCCAAAAAAAAAAAAACGCGGCATGCAAAACGGCCAAGCGGAGCGAGAAGCTTAAGCGCTTCCGTAACCGACGCGGGGGCCACGTACAACAAAAACAAAAAAAAAACAAAAAACAAAAAACGTCCGCTCGGTATTTAGGCGCTAAAAGCGTCCGAGGCTTTCCCGTGCGAAATTTGCAAGTCGATAGGGAAGGGCCGGGGCGAGTCTCGCGCGGTGAAATAGCGCGACGCGAGCCGCGCGCGGCGATACCGATCGGCGCGGAATCGGGCCGCCCCGGAGAAATTTACGAGGCAGCCGCCGACGTCGCCCGCGACAATTCCTCTGCCTACCTATATACCCCGGGCGGAATCGCTGCCGGCGGGAATGTGCGGCTCTCCTCTCCCGCGACGCGCTCCTTGTTTTGCTTCCTTTTACGCTCATTTTCTCTTTCCCCGCGTGTGCGCCTCCTGTGTTTCGCCGCCGTCGCCCCCCTACTTCTCCCTCCGCCGAGTCTCGAGTAGCTCCATTTTGTCCCTCTTTTTCACCTCCCGCGCGCGCACTTTCACCGTACAGCAAGCCCTTCTCGCGCCGCGCCTTTTTTTCATGCCTTTTTGCATTTTCTCCCCCTTTGCCGCGAGCCTCCTTCTTCCTCCTCTTGTCGGAATAAATAGCTTTTCAGGTCCCCGTATCACGCGGTGGTCTCCGGGGCTCGGTCAAGATATCGCTCATGCGACGCGACGTCGTGTAACTGTTAGAAGACGCTGCGGGCGCGCTTTGCGCTATTTCACCACCTGCCGTTTGTTCAAGCGACGACCGTGGGTATGTGCTGCCCTTTGGATTCGAAAATGGGATGTAAGAGTAACTTGACTTTTAGAAAAATATTTCAAATAGAAGTGTAATCAGTAATTTAGGAAAGAAGTATTCATGTTTTGAACCTTTACTTTTCATTATTTTGTAGTCAACTTTAAAGAAAAAAATTTTCAATCGGGTCGGATATATTATTTTCAATTTGGATTTAGATACAGTAATTACTTGTTTTTAAGTAGTTTGAATCCATTGTGATGAAGCATTGGTAATTTAGACGTAAAAGAAAGATAACCATGGATTGTGTGTGATGTGAAAATTTATAAAAATCTTTCTGTTATTTAAAACTTACAAAAATTCAGAAATAAAAAAAAATTAATCAAAGGAAATGAAAGGAAAGTTAAGAAAAGTAAATGTGCAATCTGCTAAAATAAGTAGTAAAATCGAGGTTTCATCCGGCATGCAACACTTCTTTCAATATTTCCTTTTAATAAGTCTTGAAATTATTGCGTAAATATCATATTTTACATAAATTATTTATTGGTTTTATGTTAGCTACTTATTGATATTTTTCAAGAGTCATAATCATCCTCTTTTCAACTATTTTGTTAAAAATAAGTCGATACTACATAAATGTACTTATAGAATGTATTTTGTCTTTAATAATTTTGAAATAACTTTATGAACATGTTCTACTTTCTGTTGAATTTTTCTCATCGTATATTGTACTTTATACCAACATATCTATACCCGTAATCTTCTTGAAAATAAAGAAGAGTCGTAATGCAAGCATCTTGCTCTCTGCAATTAAAATTAACGAAGGATCTCGACAAGCAGACATCTTTCTCATAATACTAGTAGCGCAGAGTTAACTTTAAATTTTTATTTTATTTTTTCCTTTTGCCATCATTAAAATCTTTAAAAGTTTATTGACATTTCTAAAATTTACTTAAAAGGTATATTCAATATTTAATATAAGAATAGAAGAGCTTTCAAATTTTCAATTTAATCTTTTATTATTTTTTAAGGATATATCTACAATTATTTTATTTCAGTTTTCCTTTTATTATTAACAATTTCCCGAAAGAAAATTCATCAAATTTCATGAAATATTAAATTAATTTTATCGCCAAATAACAATATTATTTGCTCCATTCTAATTAGTTTACTAATTAAAAAATTTGACCAAAACGGAAATGGAAAGGAGACTTAGCCTTATCTTATGGGTGGGAGCAGCACATTTGATTCGGGTACGTGTAGAATTGCGACTCGAAAACTAACATCGCTAATCTGAAAGTCCAGCTTAAGCACACCTGCCAACCATCTGACGGGAGCTTTAAACCTTCGCTCTCTGTGGACTTCCATTCACAGACGGCTCTCTCGCTGTTTAGCTATTTTCCCTCGCGTTTGACTCTTCTCCTCTCATCTCCGTATGTTTTCCGATGTTAATATAGTGTGAAGAAACAATAAAGCATTTTCCACACATCCTAATGTCATGTTAATGTCGTAAAATGATCTCATCTGTATGATTTATTTCATTTGCGCATAAATTTGAACATTTTGTGAGAATTTAAATGATTAGCAAAAATATTTACTGAACAATTTAAATTGTATGTTTTAGATTATATTTTAATGAAGCTCAAGATTTAAATTACTTTGTATATTTAAATTAAAATACAACAAATTTTCAAAATAAATCTTGCAATTGAAATGTAAAATAGTTAACTTAATTTACATAAATTATTACAATAAATTATTTATTACATGATTCTTATCTTTCTAATAAGCAGTTTAATTAACATTTAAGTTATATCCTGTCTCATATAAAAGTGAATTTCGTTTAATATATGGTACTTCGAAATCACGTAACAATAAACATCGCATTATTCGTCAACAAAATTATAAATTGTTGCTGTTCACTGTGCAAAAAATAAAAATTACAAAGCGTTGCTACAAATATCACGGACTAAGCATTGCACTTTTTATTTCCAACTTCAAAGTTATTTTTTGGGATTAGTGAAAGCGAGAGAGGAAAAGAGGGGCAGAGGGAGAAAGACAGACGAGCGATTGTGTCCAGAGGATTCGCCACAGCAAATGAAAGGATGCAGTCGGTACACGCAGAATAACAAAGCCATTTTCGCTGCCATTTGCTAAAAAAAACAAAACAATGCCTTGTGTCAGGCCTCCGCATTATACAGAATTGGAAATGCTCGAAAATGCTACATTTGTAATAAGCCGGCTGAACTTACTGACCAGTGAAATTTATCGCTAAAAAAACTGAATTGATAAATAATTTTTTAATTATTTCATACTGCAATTATTTCAACATAAATTGAAAAAAAAAATTGATAGTTAAAAGCTCATTAGAAAACGAATTAATTTAAAAATTTTTTTTTTTGAGAACATCTAAAATAACTCTTCTAGAATTAAATAAGACTTACTGCTTTTTGTTATCAATAAATCAAGTTACGATAAAAAAATTACTTCCATATAAATTGATAAAAAAAAATCTTGGAATTAAAAGCTCGCGCACTAAATGCGTTTTTTCTTCTCGCTAATTGAATTCATAATTGCAACAAGCCAATTTAATTAGAAACAAAAAAGCGGAGCGAACGAATTCCAGAAGAATTTACGCGAGAAAGACGGCCTTTTATTTATTCTACATTTAATAAGCAATCTAAATTCCAGGCCGCCTCGCTTTGTCCGCGCAAATACGCAAAGGCAGAGAAAGAGAGAGAGAGAGAGAGAGAGAGAGAGAGAGAGAGAGAGAGAGAGAGAGAGAGAGAGAGAGAGAGAGAGAGAGGGAGAGAGACAAGGAGAGAGGGGAGATACGGTCCGCGACGTCGCGCGACCCTCGGAAGTTTCGCGGGCACGCAGTAGGTCCTGCGGCGCTTTTCGCCTGCAACACTCAGCTCGCCTCTCTTTTCCACATCTACTCGCACTCCTGGTAGCCGAAATCGATCCCGGGAGTCACTTTCGTTTCTTTCTTTCTCTCTCCTCCCTCTCTCTCTCTCTCTCTCTCTCTCTCTCACTCTCTCTTTCTCTTTCTCTTTCTCTCTCCTTTCCTCTTGTTCTTGCGCTAAAATTCAACGGTTAATCGTACTCGATAATTCCGCCGACTTGCCGGTTATAAATTGCGAATTAAATTACGTGGTCCGTGAGCAAAGGCTCCAAGGAGTCTTTTTACCGAGCGCCTATTATTTTTTCACGACTCGGTGGCACTGAATGAGTTTCATCCTGCGACCCGCGCTGCAAACAAATTATAATCACATCTAGCCTGGTGAATTTGCCGAATTGTTTTAGTGTATAGAGACTGTCCAGTTTGGAGTACTAATAAAGGATTTTTTTCAAAGGTTCAATTTTATGTAATGTTTATTTACTAGTTAAAATTTTAAACGGTATAAAAGAAGAAAATTACTCTAATTTAATAATTTGAATACAATAGCTATTTTGAATTTACGAAAATAACTTGTAAAGAGCAGGTAATACGTAACCGGCGTAAATAGCCCAAGCGAACCTATGATACCTGACCAGATTAAGATAAAAAGTGCCTACCTAGAAGGTTCACAGAAAAATAAATGGTGCGTATCATTATTAATCCGAGGATATACTAGACAGGTATATTTTTTTTTATATAATAGTCAAATGACCTAGATAAATACCGGCGTAAATAGCCCAAGCGAACCTGTGATACCTGACCAGATTAAGATAAAAGGTGCCTACCTAGAAGGTTCACAGAAAAATAAATGGTGGGTATCATTATTAATCCGAGGATATACTAGACAGGTATATTTTTTTGGATATAATAGTCAAATGACCTAGATAAATATGTAGGATTAGAAGAAAAAGGATAGCATATACCTGGATCTGTAAATGCCTGCGGGTTATCCATAAACAAAATATCGATTTGTAAAGTATACCCATATCAACCACTTTCATAGCTATAAATAATTTTTTGATATATATATGATAATAATAAAACTATTTTTGATCGCAAAGTCAAACCTGGGTCGTTCGTCCATCTTTTTCTGCATTATTAGTATGCATCCGTTTTAATATCGCCATTCGTCCTAATAGGAGGAGAGCCTCGAACAGGCAACATAAGGCAGAGAGCGGGCATCGCGACTCTCTGGGGCCTCGTTCCTGATTATTACCCCGAAAGGGTTGCCGCGAGGCGGAACAGCACCTGAGGGTGCAACTACCCCTGACCAAGGCGCGAGCAGCCTTCTTCTCTCGCAGTGGAGCTCCCGAGCTCTCTCCGCGTTATGGATGTTTGCCAACTCCCTCTCTCTCTCTCTCTCTCTCTTTGTACCACCTCGCCGGCCCGATGTTTAGCCGGAATTACCGTCGCGATCGTCGCAGATCTTACAATAGGCAATCAATTTTTACAATCGCCCAAGTTTCGTCGTTGCCGCTTGTAAAACTGCCTATTGGGGTGCATGCCCGCTGTGAATTTGTATATTCGTTTTTAATTCGTTTACTGGCGAATGGAGCAGTCTGTGAATTATCGCTTCGCGCTAAATTAATTAGTTCCACGTCGTTATATTTCAGCGCGTTCCGATTCAATTTTGTAATTAATTAGTGAAGCTGTTAATCATGTTTTTTAATTGTAAAAATATTATACTCCGCTGGCAGTTTCATAGAGTAATCGTATTAATTAAAGCGACAGAAAATTATTGCTGCATTTGAAAATTATTTGACAATAGCGTACCCTATTGAATAATAATGACATAATCTTGAATATATAACAAGTTTGATATTTTTTAATTAAAACCTATTTATGGTTTTAACTAAATATCATATTTGCTATATTTACAATCGTCAGTCATTCAACGTTAAAAACAGTAATAAATCATCAATGATAACAAAAATTGGAAAGATCTCATTCTAATATTATTCTCTATTTAAAAAACAATGTCAGGATGTTGTGACTTATTTAAGGAGGCAAGTCAGGCTTAACTCTGAAAAATATAAAAAATTTAATTATTTATTAAAAATATTCAATTCCACTCGATACCTCTTAAAGATAAATATTTAAAATATTAACACTACCAAACATTTTAAGACTAATTAGACTAAAAAATTCTGGTTCGAAACTTATAGTTAGTTATTCATGTTAGAGTACAAACTGATTTTCGAAAACAGTTTCAGCTTTGTCGCCCTCTATCTCAAGCTACTCTCATTGTATTGACTTATTTTGTTTTTATTTTGTAACTTTTTAGATTCCTTAAAAAAAATAAGTTAATACGATGTGTAGCTTGAGATAAAGTGCGACAAAGCTGTAAACGTATTCGAAACTCAGTTCGTATTCTAATATGCATAACTAAGTTTCGAACAAGAATTTTTTAGTCTAATTAGTCTTATCATTTTTGGTAGTGTTAATATTTTCAATATTTATCTTTAACAGGTAAATATCAAGTGTAATTGAATATTTTTAATGCATAAATAAATGTTTTATATTTTTGAGAGTTAAACCTGGCTTGCCCCCTTAAAGAAGAGATTTGATTGGTTAATGGATAAAAATCCGATTTATTAAAATTCAAATCAAAGAATATTTTGTTTATTTAAATAGATTAATGAAATCTGTGGCCCGCAGGAAAAACTGCAAAAGTCCACTTTTTCAAAAAATGAGTTTATTGCAAATTTTCAATTTTTAAAAGTACCTCTTTCACCTAAATCGTCTACATTAGTCGGTCGACTTAATAAATAATAAATATTTTTGAAGTACATTTTTGCCCTTATTCTCACATTTACAACCTACACCATCATTTGTACAAATACTTATGAGTCTGCATTTTACATGTAGCCAATAAAAAGTAAAATTTTGAAAGAAGGATGTTAATTAGGTTTTGCTTTTAAATGTGTTAATTAGATTATTAAATTTAATACGACGGTAATGTCAATATAAAGTATAATAATCAAAATAATATATGTAACGGTACAATAAAATGGAAAGTTTCCTCTAGGAAGAAGCTAATATGATCTGCCTTTACAAATACCTAGATTTACCTTAATTATATATTTATGGCGTCAGTTATTTCATTAGGGGATGTAAAGTTACTTTATTTGAGATCATTAATGACTTATTACATTGTTAACGTCACAGGTTATTGCCTGCTTACCTTTACATTAATTGACTTTTAATGATGTTCAAGAAAGATGTCACCTACCTGCGAAATTACCAGAGTACCTGCACTAATAGGTGAGAGACACAGGAGAGGGGGAAAGTGTACGTCTAAGGGCTTGGAATCCTATAAATTAACTGCCTTTCTTAACATCGGATCACTTTTGATAGTTTTGCCGAACCGATAGGTCGTCAGACACATCAACTACCAGCTCATGCCTTTTACTTTCCAAAGGACTATAGGTATCATTAATTTGCCACAATATTGAGTCTCAAATTAATGATTTCGATCTTACAGATTCGTGCAAACATTAAAACTGTTTTTTCTAAAAAACATGAAACGTCGACGTGTGCGTTTTTGCTTTCTCATAGAGAAAGCTTTGTGTCGGTAAAAAAAATTTTATTGCTATTTTTCGCTTAGAAACTCATATT
>JAXIUT010015571.1:0-21055 GCA_035586675.1 Eurytoma californica
TATTTTAAATATTAAGTTTCTTTAGAGAAATTGAAGATGTGAACAACAACCCTAAATAAATGCAGTATACAAATTTTCTTGAATTAATTGTTACACATTCTTAAAATGCATTTTTCGTATTGTATAAAGAACAGAATAATCGATTTTTTTAAATTAAGAAGCTGTATTTTTAATTTAAGAATACACCTCTTAATTTTTTATCTCGGTGGACTTAAGCCGCTTGGTTGTTAGTTTCCGATTTCCCGAGTTTTAGTCATTTAAAATAATTAATAAATGCGTTTCTTCAAAGTAGAAAAACGAATTCTTAATTTAACAACTTCTTGAAATTAAAAATCACTCTTCTTAAATTTGTTACATTCTCATAGTAAGTAAATTTTTAATTGAATTTAATTTTTTTCGCTGTTTATCTACACCCAATTCCTAATTTTTATTAATAAAAAACGGAGTAAGTCCATAATCACCCTATAAATTAAATTTGTTTACACCCACGAATTCTATTTGCCGCTTCGCCATTCTCAGCAAGCTCGCTAAACGAGCGGCCGACCTTGTCCCGGGGTCTTCCCTCGCGTCGTTGCGCCTCTCTTTGTCCCGCTGTCGTCTTCCCTCCCTTCCTCCCGGGCCGCCTCCCCTGGGTCCTCCCTCTCCCGTGCATATGTGCAGTTTGCGCGTATCGCGGAAGATCGCGCGTAGCGTAGCGCGCGAGCTGGGCGGCCCTGTTTCTCGGAAGCTTAACTGCCTCAAATTCTCTGCCGCGTTATCCCCCCGGCCAGCCGTCTCTAATTTTATCTATCCCGCGGGCGCAGCTCCTCTTTTTGACGAAAACTGACGTTTATGACTTTAATTAAAAGCCGCGCTGCTCGCTGTCGGCGCCGAGGACAAGCGTTTTGTTGCCGTTTTTCTTATATTTGCGCGGTAATGCGCGATGAGCCTGATGCGGGCCGCTTTTTTTTGGTTGATTGAAATTAAAATTTTGTGCGTAATAATGTTATGTAAATACCGAAAGAATGGATATCCATCGAGTAATAATGGAAAGTGTCATTTTTAGGAAATTTCATCCATTTTAAGCATGAATGACGTGGAATCACACAACGTCAAAATCACGTTGGTTGAAGCCCGATACGAGAAATAGATATCTTACAGTAAAAGAAGATATTTACTTGCTGTTACAACTAAGCGATAGAGTTAGTTGTATAAATAAATACAAAAAGAGCTGAGTATTGAAACTGCAGTTCTCAGTATGTCGACGAATCTCACCAGTACGCGTCAATTAATCAAAAAGTCGTTGATTAACTCGAAATAGTTACACAGCCAATTACTTTTCCCTCGGCCGCAGTCCCAATTAAAACGCGCTTCATCTTCGTTCAGCGCTGCTCTTTATCTCGCTACGTGATCCCTCTCTATTTGCCTATCTGTCCTTGTTCGGCCGCTCGGCACGCGAAAAGGTGCGCCAATATTGAATATCCGGATGGTGCCTCCTCTCTCTCTCTCTCCTTTTTCGTACCCTATTCTCTCGCCTCGGCAAACATGGACGCGAGCGCGCGACGTGTCGCTCGAGGAGCTTTTCCTCTCTTCGCCGAGTGTTTTCTGCGCGAATTATTCTCGAATGTCACTCCGAGACCGATGGATTTGCGCCCGCGCGCTGAATGGTCCGAGTCGCGCCTTCCGCCTTACGGGGCTTTACCTACGCCGCGACTGTTTGCTGCTTTCGATAGTATCTCGATCGTGAAAATAATTTGTTTTGCTTCGGAGGACAATGCGGATGGGTTCCTTTTTCTACGGAATTTAAAAAGAAAATTTACAAATAATGGTTCTTTTAGTAATTTTATAATGAATGTAAGTGATAGCCAATATGCGGAAAAAAATAAACAATAGATGCAATATTTTACACAGTACAGTTAGCTGTAAAATATCAAGTTTATAGTACTTTCATAAATATCTGTAGAAACAGCTTTAAAAAATGTGAAGAATTCACATTTTAGAAATGTATGATCGGCATTACTTTTTCTAATCAATTAAATTTTACTAGTGCGAAACAGTTAGATTTTCTATTTTTTTCGCGATGTTTATATTTAATATATAATCGGTTTATGTTAACGCTGATGTATAATAGATGGATTTTCAAGCCTCTAAATCGTATCGGAATGATCATTACAAACACAATTTACTCAAACAATAAGTAGGTATTTCTATTTCCGATAAAAGAGAACAGGTGATGTCCGTCCCTTTGAAATTGTTAATCCATAAAAATGATCTTTCATTACTCTTCAAAATAAGCAGTAGGAACAAAAGAAATAAAAGATATTTCAGATTAAAATTCTTCGTCATAAATAGTTTAATTTCTGTAATTTATACTATATAGAAAATGATAACTAAACAAATTTTTGTCTTACTACTAATATTCAATACAATTAATCTCAAACTCGATTACGCGGCAGCGCGGCAGCCTTGCCGAGTTTTCCTCGATAAATGAAAAGCAAATGAATAAATACAGTGCCCGTTGTAGCACATCAAACAAACACAGCCCGTAATTAGTAGCTCAATATTCCGCCGTCCGTCGAGCTGCATCCCCCATATTTTCCCACATCGGAAATCGCCGCAGCTGGCCTCCTGTAAAATTTTCGCGCGCGCGCTCGCAACAAAGGATTCGATTCGAGCGATCGACCGGGCCCCGGTGCAATTAATCGCTCGCGCCGACAGCGGGGCAGCGAGTATTTTGATAAATAACATTAGCCCGTTCGCCCGGCGCATTTCGCCGGAGGAAAAAGTATCGCGGGCGTGCGGGGGGGCTGTTTGGTCGACTCGCCGCAATCCCGCCGCAATTCCCCCCGGGATGCGGCGCCGGCGAGAAAAGAGGCCGCGCGATATGCACTTAAAGCACGGCGTATTGGCCGCGCGCCTCGAGATTCCGGAAATTGTTTCGCCCTCCCGCGCGGCGACTCCCTCTTTTCCTCTCCCTCGCGGTCACCTCGGACTCGAGTTGCGCGAATGTTTCGCCGATTAGATTGCCTTCGAATTTCGCTGAATAACCGATTTTGCCGGGAGCTTTTCAATTTAGGGGCGCCGCGTTACCGGACAATAAAATATTTTCGAGCGCCGGCAACTGCGTTTTATATTTTTGTTCAGACTTTGATTTCGTCTGATAGAAATTTTGATTGAAACCGTAGACGCAAGAAATGGGGTAAATAAAAAAAAAAAAAAGAGTTCGAACGAAAATATTCGATGAAACGTCAGAAGAAAAGAGAAAAATGCGGGATATCAGTAGAATCGGACAGGCATGTACAGACATTCGATTTTCAGCGCTCCGTGGCTGTCCGTGGAATACAACATTTCTCGGTAAACTAGTAAATACCGTAGTTGCGTCGAAATTCCTCTGAAGTAGACGACAGCGCGTGTATAGGGGGAGTCGCGAGGGAACCACTTAGGCGGCGTAAGAGGAGGGGTCGCCTCCAGCTGTGTGCACATCGGCGTCCCGGTCGAAAGAGAGCAGACGAGCATCGTCATTAAGCGGTGTTCCCACTCCCGCGTCGTCTAACCGAGTTACGCGAGGACCAGAAGCTGCTCTCTCGGTAATACTTATACACCAAGCAAGACAGACTGTTCTTTTCGGGGGCTCAAAAATTTCACCGGAAAAGTGAAACGCGAATGCGGATCTCGGCAATCTTTTTTCAAGCAGACGGGAAGAAAAATAAAATGTAAAAGGTTTCGGATGGATATCGGCATATTTTTATTTTAATGTACGCGGCAGTAGTAACAGAAGGTCTGACACAAGGGATGGTAACACATGGCTTTTACAGCGACACGTACCATTTTTTTTTTTATTTGCGTAGTTCTACCGTATACGTCGAAGAGTAGAAAAACATTTCTTTCGCATGACAAATAGTTGTTATTTCGGGACTATCGGTTTTCGCGCCAAACGAATTCTTCGGTTTAATTTCGTGTAGCGCGAGGAAAAATTTTAATCCCAATGAATCGGTAGTTTTTAAACAAAATATCAATTTCAATAATCCGCACGAAGATTGAGTTATTTTCGATTAACGTCACTTGTTGGTTTTCCAAACAATCGGATTAAATCTCAACGATGAATTCAAACCTTCGCAGTGCAATCAAAATCTACGAAATAAATACTATTATCAAATGCAACATTACCGGTACCAGGTAGATTGTTAATATTTCCATCAGAACTTGTGCAATTTCCAATGGAAATAACGTCGATTCAGCGTTACCACCGAAAATATAAGATCAACAAACAGTCGGGAACAATGCGCGAGATATAGTTTTCATCGTTATCTTCAACTCATTACATCGCGAATCGACGTAGCGGACAAAAGCCCTTTTCGAGCGGCGCGCTTATGAAAGCGGATTAAAAGCGCGCGCGTACGTACACGCACGCTGGGAGAAAAGAGGCGGGAAAACAATGCAGGTAAATACGGGCCGGGCGCGCTTCGGAAAAACTGCCATTCGTCGCGCGACAGGATGAAAAACAGGCGGTGCCACAAAAGTCCGAGCTGAAATGCGCCAATATCGCCGGCGCGGCGACGTTGGATTATTCTAACGAGGCCCGCGCGCTTTTTTTTTTTGCGGACGGGAGGAGGGACACGTCCAAGCGCCTGTTTATTGACAGTTCCAGCGGCTACAGGGATAGATATTTCCCTTTGAGCTAGCGCTGGCCGTTTTGTTTTCATCGCGAGGCCGCTTCTCCAACGCGCGGATAAAGGAAATGGCTTAATTTGTTGCGAGCTCCGTCGAAAGGGATATGCGGTGTTCGCGAGATAGTCCGGGCGAATGAATGCTTTCTAAAGTTTAAATATCGATTGCGGTGGTTCCTTCCTATTTGTGTACAGAAGCTTTCGTTCCATTTTGTTGCTGATCAATCAACATGCAATAAATCAAGTTATTTTTAGTTTTGTTTAAAATGCGAATGTTTATGGCAATTTTCATACAGGTAATTGATAAAGTGCATCGTAGACTTTGATATTAATTTTAGTAATTACGTGAAATTACTGAAATGAAATTTACTTGGCTACCGTGTAATTTTCAACGTGTAGTTTTAAATGAACTGCGGAGCTTTCGAAAAGTACATTTTAATTTAACTTAAAATTTCAAATGCGCAGGCACATACGAATAAAATAATAAAGTAACATTTACAAGTGTTTTAATGCAAATTGATAAAATCGAGTAAAAGCCAATTTCACAAACAATATTTACATCAAAAACATTACTGCGTGTACAAAAATTAACCACAAGCGCACAAAGACATATCAGTTACATCGTATAAACAAAGACAAAGAAAAAAATGGAAATTAAACGACAAAATAACATACAGCCGTGGATCTCTGGCGAGTTAGGAGACAAACAATAACGCGGAACAAGGCGCTTACACCACGGCCGGTGATATTGCGCTTCTTGGCTGAACGCCGCCGCCGCGGTCCGCGTCTACATCTCCCTTAGCGATCGAATTTACAAACGTATTAAGGTCGCGCGTGTTCCACGGCCGAGCAGCTAACCGAAAGAGGCTGCTTCCGCAGGTGTTTTGCAACGGTGCCGCGCGTCGCCACCAAAGGACGAGAAAGAGAGAGGGCTAAACCTTTCCGCCGAGCGCGCGCGACGGCCTTATTAGGTCAGCGGGCTTTCGAAGCTCTACGAGCGAGGCTGGAATGCATGTACGTCTCTTATTGGTTTTGTCAGCTTTGAAGATAGCTTCTTATGCAATTTTTTTTTTGCGGCTGCATTTTTATTAAAGCGAGTCGATTTTATTTTCGGAATAAAGTGCAGGTCAAATATTAACCGGGGGATTATCGGGTTGCTTACTTTTCGTTATATCTTGACAAGCACTGAATGAAAGAAAATCGATGAGTAAAAAATATTATTTTTTTTTTTAAAGAGATGAAATCATTTAATGCGGATTTTCAATACAATTTATTCAGAAAAAAAACGAAATAAAAAATTTTTTAAAAAGATTTGAAATATAGTGTGCATAGAATATGAATTATGCGAAGCATTAATTGAGAAAATCAATTTTATAAGAAATGAAACGAACGCATTCTTTGTGTACAGGATATTTTTATCAAAATTGCCTTTTTCATGCGTAGAACTTTGTATGCATCAATATAGTATAATGCTAAGAAAGAAGTAAAATTGAATATCGTATGGTAATAATCCAAATTAACATTAATTTAATAAATTGTAATTCACTTAAATGTATATGCAAATATTTTTATACAGTTATACAGTAGTTAACACACTTTACTTAATTTAAAAAATAATGGGAAGGGAATGAAAGATTAAAAAACTTAATGAAATTAGCTGTTAGATTCAGAAATGAAAATTTAAAACAATTAAAATAAAACTGCTTAACATTAGAGATTTTAAGATAAAGAGAGAATATCAAAATCTTGGGGTCAACGTGTAATGTTTTAAAAATAATATAAAATAATCAACGAAATAATTTTACAATAATTCGAAGTATTGACAAGCTCGACAAAGTTAAACAGCGACGAAAGAAAAGACGAAGCCACAAAAAACGCTCGCTGAAAGTAGCATAAATTTCTAACAAATTTTCCCCTTCCCTCGTGCAGTTATCAAATTTTCATCGTACCCAGCGCCGGAAAGAAAATGGCTTCATAACTTTATCTGTCCCAGCCGCAGAGGATCGATAATCGATCGGCGCGCTTATACGCGCCCGTCGCAAAAAACGGCGCAAAGGCAGGAGGATATAACGAAGGGCCGGGCGCGCGTAATGGACGCAAAAGAGACACCGGGAGGCGGTGAAAAATCTGATATCGGCAGCGCAGCCCGACGGGCCATTATAAAATACCGGCCGCGGCGAATGCCTGTACGAACCTACCGCCCGGATTTATTGGGTGGCAGGTACGACGATAACTCGGTAAAGGCTCGCCGCGTCTCCGTTTCTCGGGCGGGGGGGCGGGGGAGCGAAGTGCAAGCGCTGCAGCAACTTTCGCGCTTGATAGACTGACGCGAGACGTCGCCGCGGAGACACACCAGCGCCAGATGCGCACCGGAGACGATCGGCGGCGCCGGATCCCCCTCATTTTTCGAGGGCTTTTATCGTCTTTATTTGCGGTTGGGATTTTCGCTCGGTGCGCTTTTTTCACGGTCCTCGGTGTGATACTTCGGCGCCGGCGGGAACGAGACTGAATTATTATTACGGGCGTTCGATTTAATTGAGAAAAAAAGCTCGTGTTTTTTTAATACGTAGCGTGAAAAATTGACGAAACAGAAAGAGTATTTCATGGGCTAATATTTCATTTGACGGCTGGACATTCTTTGCATATTTAATCTGCGATGTATGGATTTAAACTGTACGGAAAGAAATCCATTAATTAATTTAGCAGTCGTTACATATTTTACTATTTCCTATAATCGATATCCAATATTGAACTTTGAATGACAGGCAATTATTTTTTCATCGCACATCCTACAAATACTCTATTTATTTTTCTAAAAATCGATAATAATTATTGGAAGAGCTGAATGCACATTGTATTACTCAACAATTATTCTCTTGACGCGCATATTCCAATGTCTTACATTCGTGAAATAAAAATATAATGATCTTCAATTATTTTTACAGAATGAGATAATAAAGCCACTCTAAATCTCAATCGCAATGGCTTCTTGAAATTGTAACTTTTGTATTGCATACCGTTTATTTAATTTTGAAGGACTAAATTAGGAGTAGTTAATTTTATTGTTCACCTTATTTGTAAACGTTAGCCTTCTGATTTTTCAGGCATTTCTTATAAAAATGTTATTCTAACTTTTTGCGCGTATCAAATTTATTTATATTTTTTGTTTCTTCGCACTCCCTTTTTAAAAATATATCATTACAGGATAAACATCCCAGGAGTCGAATAAAAATCTATCAGTGTCACAGATCCTCAGAAACCGTATAAAAGCTTCGCGGAAAAGCCATAGACGCGGAGAGATGCGCGCGAAGCAGGGGGGAGACATCGCATAAAGTAACAAAAACAGCAGCAAGAGGGAAAAAAAACGAGTAGCGTCGGGATATGAGGAAGAGTCACGGCACGAGCGGGCGGAATGATTCCTCGGCGGCATCAAATTCAGGCGCGTCGTGCGCTTTGTTTCGCGTATCCTTAAATTGTTAATGCCGCGCGTCGCGGAGGAGCCGCGCGAGCCCCCGGCACGTTTTCCTCCCCGGCCAAATTCGCTTTGCCGGCTGCGCGTAATATCTCTTTCTCTTTCATCTCATTTTGCCTCTGTTTCCGCGGAACGTCGCTTTCCTATCCCCCTCCCCGCCTTTTTTCTCCTCACCCCCTTTGCTGCTTATCCTACCGGGGGCGCGAAAGCCGATGCTTTTGTGCGTTGATTCGTGCCTCTTATCTCTAATCCGTCGTGAATGTTTTGTCGACGCTAAATAGGCGAGTTAAACGGATTCTATTGGGTAACGGTGCGAAGCGCTTCGACACTTCCGACGACAAAGGCCAGCCCGTTCCGGTTGCAGTACGTCCTCCTCTCCGCTCTCTTTTATAACCATTAATTTGAAAATAATTCTCTGAGCGAGAAAAATCTATACAGCGCGCCGAGGGGTAAAAAAAAGTATAAATATATTCACTAACCCCTCTCTCTCTCCTATTTTTCAAGCGAAGCTCGTAGTTTTGCAGCTGACTCGCTATGGGTGGCAGAAAGCTACTTGTGTTATGACGCTGAGCAGGAATTACGCCGGTCGTGACATAAATATCTAATATACTGGAACGGAGAGTGCGCTGCCAAGTAGACTCTTTCTTCGCCGGTGGCTCGACCATCCCCCCCTTCCCCTCATCCACCTCTCTACCACCGTCCTTCTTTATACGGCGGCACGAAAGGTTTTACGGGATTATAATGCATGAATTCGGCTTGATGAAAAATTTTATGCGCCGGGAAAAGCGCGAGAGACGCGCGCGGGTTGAGTGGCCGCCGCGCCAACTGCTTACGGCCAGTTTCGAGTAAATAATTTGCCCTTGCGAGAAGCGCGCGAAGGAACGGACGAAACTTTTTGAATTTATACCTTCTATCCCGCTCGCGCGCTTATACCCTTGGCATTCGGCCCTTTTTTTCCGCGCGTGCCCATGCGCCGAGCGCGGAGGAGTACAGCTTAATTAAATTATTAATTAAGAGAATTAACGCTGAAGAGCTTTGGGAGAAAATGCCCGCGTGAAGTTGCTAAAGCGGCCAAGGGACGCGGAAATTTTCGCGGAATCGCTGTAGTTGCGAGGTGAAAACGCTGGCACTCACCCGCGAAATTCCGCGCTGGCTTATCGGAGTTTTTGGTTAATCTGCAGAATGTTTACCTGAAACAGAAATATAATGACTGCTTTAAATGCTTTTAAACTGAAAGAAACATTTATTATATAAATTTTACTTAGTATAATGACGATAATAATAGTAATAATTAATGCAATATTATAGAGGGTTCCATTTTAAAGTTTCTCCTGGATCAATCTTTTTTGAAGTGCATTTAATAAAAAAAATGTTGTTAAGACTATGTGAATATCATCTGTAGAATTCTACAGTAGATTGCAGTGTTTACATCTGTAGAAAATGCCAGAATGATTTTTTGAGAAAAACAAATTTCTTCATCGCTTAATTTACATAATAAATATATAAATGTAGCCTACTATGTTCAGTATCCTGTACAATGTGTTATGAGACTCTGCCTCTCAACAATTAAATAAATCATAAAATAAAACCTTATATACATCTCGCCGTACGACGAGCATTAAAACTACTTTATACCGTTTCCGTAAACCGCGATTTTTGTCTCATTAGCATTGGCCGCTCCGGCGAAATAAAATAATCGCGTTATGCAAATCGGCGAGCGCACGAGACTTTCGGCTCTTTTGAGCGCAGCGAGCAGGTCGGCTCGCCCGCGCGGACGCTTGAACTTCGCGATAATCGCCGATATTTCATTTTTAATGAAGGCATTTCGGGCCTGAAAGATTTCGTTGTGCGACTCTATACGATTCGAGAGAGACTTGCCGGGGAAAAAAAGTTATATCCGCAGTTACGCCGAATGACGCTACTTTATGCCCGAGCTTTCGCGTAAGGAAGATATTCGTTGTTTTTATCGCGCCGCGCCGCTATATAACGATGTTCTGTTTTTTTAATACTGCGTTGAAATGGCTTGAATGCTTTTACAAAAGGAGTGACTGTGTTAAACATAATGGGTATTGTAATTTGCTGCGAGCAAACTTATGTCGAACAAAATTTAATTACCTGCACAATCGAATTTCGCTAGGAAAACTTTTACGGTAGAATTTTTGCTTTAGTATAAATTTGTCATTATTCAATTACAAAATTTCATCTTCTCTAGTGGGAAATGTACATTTGTCATTTTTCCTTGAAGAACAAAAGCACATTTCAGTTTTTTACAATGAAATGCAGCTCGATTCAAATCTATTACAAAGAAAAACAAAGATTTTGAATGATGAGAAGTTTTAGTGATAAGAAAAACACAAGTTATTTTTGCCGTAAAAATAAAAATACTTTTGAAAAATCAAAATGAGTTTTTTTCATTGCAACCTTATAAAACGTCTTAGTTTTCAAGAGACACTTTAATAGAGCTAATTTTTATCGGTAAATTCAAATTTGCATTTTTTATTATTTCGGGCGATGATTTATTTCTGTAACCTGAAAATCCTAAAGGAAGTTTCTTTTTAAAGATACGAATTTTTTCCAAGTATTTCAAAGAAATATACTTGATGAATTAAATAACAACCTTTCGAATTAAATCACTTAAGTAACAATGCTGCAAATGCAACCTTATCTTTTTTTGGCGCTTCACCAGCACCAGCGGAGCAACGTGTCAGAGATTCATCGGCGGGCCTTACAAAAGGCTTTAAATCGCACCGCGCGCAATTAACGCGCCGGTCAATTAGCCCTCGTCAATTGATTTTACAGCAAGAAAAAGCAATCGGAGCAGTCGCGACGCGCCTCATTGAGTCCGTGAGCGACTTTTTCAGCCGCCCGACCTCCCCCCATCGAGCGAGCCAATCTCCTAATGGATATAAAGTAGATAATGCCGGGGCCCTCAATCGTATCGCGGCTCGTTCACGGGGCCGCAAAGTACCTCGGACACTCGAAAGAGAAGAGAGAACGAGCGAGTTGTCATCGTCGCTCGATTGGACGATCAAACGGCCCGTCTGGACCCGCTCCTACGGGAAGTGTCGTCGAGCGTCATCGCCTTTCGTGCCTCGTTAAGGCATTCTTTTGCTTCGCCGTTACGTCCCTCCTCTCTTTTTTTTCGCAGCCTCCAGTTGCTTCTTTTTACGAGGTGCACGGCAGCTGCCCGGTGCCGCTCCCGGGGGATGATTATGATATCGATGCGATGCCTCGATTAGCCGAGCAAAAACTGCGCTTGAGAATGTTGGAGGATTATTAGAGTGGTGGTCTGTTTTAAAGCGCTGACGCAATACGTCATTCACGTTTGTCGCATTCCACAAGAGCCAGCTAACATTGCATTGAAGTTACAGAGGATAAACAACAGGGTATAAAAAGATTTTTTAAATCTTTTATAAATTAAAAGATATTATTTTTTATTTTAAAAATCAGTGCACTAACATTTAATTTAATTCAGTTTAAAGGATTAAAAACACGTGTGGAAAAAAAATTTGATCACAAAAGTACATCGGCGATTAAAATGTCTAAACGTTACAATTGCCTTAATTCCAATTTAACGTAAGTAGATTCAGACGAGTATAGTAAGACAAACATTTATTGGTACTGAAAAATCTGTTTTCAATAGAACAGCGATGATTAAAATATCTAAACGTTATAATTTCCTTAATTCCAATTTAACGTAAGTAGATTCAGACGAGTATAGTAAGACAAACATTTATTTGTACTGAAAAATCTGTCTTCAGTAGAACAACGATGATTAAAATATCTAAACGTTACAATTTCCTTAATTCCAATTTAACGTAAGTAGATTCAGACGAGCGTAGTAAGACAAATATTTATTTGTATTGAAAAATCGGTTTTCAGTAGAACAGCGACGATTAAAATATTTAAGCGTTACCAGTTTCCTTATTGCCAATTTAATTCAAGTAGATTCAGACGAGTACAGTAAGCCCAATATGTATGTATACTGAAAAATCTATCACCAATAGCACAGCGACGATTAAAATATCTAAATGTTGCATCTCTTTAATTCAAATTTAAAGTAAGTAGATTCAGACGAGTGTAGTAAGACGAATATTTATTTGTACCATTTATATTTTTACTATCGTTTAAGTTGTTTAAAGAATTAAATACACATTATAATTATAAAAAGATCTTGCTTTAATTGAACAGCTGCATTTAAAATATCAGAACAGTATTATTATCTCCATTCGAAAATAATGGAAGTAGATTCAGACGAGTACAGTAAGACTAATAAATAACATCTACAGACTACTTTAATTTTTCATTTTAAAAAAGTCGCTACTTTTATCGTAATTAAATGTTTTCTATCTTGATTGACATTTCACAATATGTAAGTATTTAAAAATCAGATGTATTTCACAAACCGTTTCCCAACGGTAAAATGCAAGAGGTAAAATAAAAAAAAAGGAAAAATTTAACAGCGCTTGGAGCTATCATTAACTTTTCAAGTGGATTGTAACGCAAGTGCAACATTAAGCGGGTCGCAGGTAAGGAAACAGTCAGAACGAGACTCGGATGGCGAATAAGAAGACAAACGTAGGAAAAAGAATCCGCGAAGAGCGTAACGGCGCCGGAAAAGATAAGAGCGGGGCGCAAAGCCGCGTTGCGCTACGGCACGGTGGCAAGGGGAGGGGGAGAAAAAGCTTCCAAGGTGCGCGAGAATAGGAAGCCGTTCTCGCCGAGTAACAGTTCAGGAACTGCCTGCGAGATAACCGTTGGAAGGCGCTGGGGCTCGTCGTTTGCTCATCCGAGAAAAGTCACGATTCTCTGGCCCGGCTCCGCGGGGCGCAAGGGACGGACAGTTTGCGCGGAAAATCTTTATCTCGAGTGCGTTTTCAAATTAGTCTCTTGTATTTCCATTAGAGGCGCGCGGATTTTCCACTGTGATTTTAGCGTAACGAGATTCCGCCGTGTTTGCCCGCCAGCCCCCTCCCCTCCCCCCTCGAGTCTTATTGTAGATTTCGAGGAAATTATCCCCCCCCTCCTTTAAAGTCCTTCGTTAATCATTGAAATTAACGCTGCGAGAATGGGGGCAGCGACAAACTCGTTAGGGACCTCTCCATGAGGGCTCGAGCGACGGGACCCGTCTTTTTCTACTTATTGACTGAAATTGTATTTCTCTTAGGGAACGGACCTTCGCGACTGTTCCGAAACGCGAGGGCAAAGAGAGATAATGTAGTCCCCTTTTTTGAAATGAGATTCGTCAAAGAAATAATTGCTTTCGGAGTCTTCAGTATAAATAATTTGCGTAATAAAAAAAATTATTTTCCTGGAAATTCATGACAGCTTCTCATTTTTAAAAGGAAGTTCATTTTTAAGACAAACACATTCCTTTTAAGTAGATTAAAAAATCTTGCACAGTTTGTAAGTCTCAAGCTTGTAACTTCAAAGTGGGAAAACTTCAAACATTTTTCTTATTACTCCCCGCGGATAAACCGAGCGCGTCGCCGAGGAAAAGCATCCTGTCGAAAAATCAAAGGCTATATATCGCAAAAGTTATTTGATCAAACGCGTCTCTTTAACTCAAAGGTCTCGTTCGTAATTTTTAATTAGTGGGTACCCCGCGCTGCGGGCGCGAATAGCTTTGTACCCGAAACATCGGTATTAATAATACGCGCGAGCGAATTCGCTCGATTATAATACACGCGGCGAAAGCGTCAGCGCCGAGCTTTATTTATCCAGCGCCATTCACTTTGGCGCACAATTAAAATTGACTAGCGCGCGGAGGCGACGGAAGCCGAAAGATACACATCCGGAATCGCGAGGAGGAAAAAGCGACTGGCGCCGCGAATAATGCGCTTTGACGCGAGCGAAAAAAATAGAAGCGTCGGCGCGGCATCCGCGAGTCGTTGAAGAGGACCGATGCGTCTTTACCGTTGGGGATTTGAAAAAACGCGCCACTAAGGTAAATTAAAGGACTGCCGGGACGATTCTTCTAGTCAAGTGGCGGCGCCACGTGATAAAATTTTTCGCGGAATTGAATGACGGGGGGCGTTGACACGAGCCCACGAAAAGGGTATTATTCGGTCGACCGAAGCTTTTTCACTGATGAAGCTCGCGCGTGCGGCGCTTGTTAAACAAGCTCGGCTTTTTTTTTTATTCAGGAATATCCAAGAATTATTTTGAAATGCGGATAATCCATTAGGTAATGGAGCTTGAATATTTTACAGTATTTATAAATATTTGAAAAAAAGGTATTGTTTTGTTTCGTTTTTTACGTATGGAAATGCATTCCTTTTATATTATACGATTCTAAACCCACGAATACGCAGATATAAAATTTTATTTATTAATCGAATTTTTTAGACTTTGTAAACTACATAATTTTCAGTAGTTTAATTCACAAATCCTGTGTAAAAATCGATGTAGGAAATAAACACTTTCTATACACGCGAATCTGTGTAACAAAGTCGTATCTTATAAAATATTTCAATCAAATTGTATGTTTGTAACTAATAATTAAAATCGAAAATTTAATTTTTTAGGATAAATACAACGTCACAGTTTAGAATTTTTCTCTTCGGAGATACAATCTTGTTTTACTTAGTACAATGTAAATCGATTTTGATGATATGTTCCTGCTGAAAATCACCTAAGAATATTTGCAAAAACATTCCCCATACTAATCACTGCAAAATTCCTGCACAATGTTTGCAAACAATCAGATCTACGGGTTTGAACAATCTTAAATCAACAATCAACCAAAATAAACTAAAATGAATTAGTTATCCATTAATTGCAGCAAATAAATAAACATTTAATTAATACAAAAATGACCTACGCGCGTACGTACATCTCCACTAAACAAACACACCGATGATGTGGTTTCAGCTCTGTCGCATTACACACATATCCCACCGCACATACACGCGTTTCCTTGAGCTGAGCAAACACGAAACGATCGGTGCGCCCCGTCCCCGCGGCGCGGGTCAATTATCCAGCGGGGCAAAGTATGTAAAAGGCGTCATGAATAGGGCGAGCTCATCCCGGCTCTCGAAGGCAATCGCGGGTAGACGGGGCCGGGGCAAGCAGTAACCCGGGGTCGCGAGTTAATTAAATTCTCTCGCCGATTGTGCGTGCGCATACAGCCGTAACCAAGTGGTCAGTGCGGTATGTAAACGCGCGCCGCGTGCAGCCCATATAAGCGCGCGCGCGCACCCGCCCGAGGGCTAATACGCTTACAAACGCTCGCGCGCCTGTTGATGTTCGCTCGGCCGTTGTTTGCGCACTGCGTGCGCCCGCGAATATCTAGGCGAAAAAAAAAAAAGTAGAGCGCCCCCGAAAATTATCGGCAGCGCGATATTTGCACCGCGGGCACGAAGTGCACTGCTTTATCAACGGAAGAAATTTCCTGCGCGAGCGCGTTAATTGCGAGTAAATAAGGCCCGGATGAGCGCGCTTCAAACACGCGCAGCTGCGCTAACGACCGCCGCGTCCAGCCGATGCGCTTTCTTCAGCCCCAACTGCGGGTGTATACGATGTGTGTATGTTTTGATGTGTATGTATGAGTGTGTATGTATGTGTGTGTGTGCGTGTGCGTGTGTGTGTGCGTGCGTGTGCGCGTGTGTGTGTGTGTGTGTGTTATATCGGTGCAGGCGTGTATTGTGCGTGAGTGCAAAGGTCCCGACGCCGGGACAATGCCGCCGCGGTAACGAGGACAACGCGCCCGCAGAGGCGAGGGCCGTTAATTAGCCGAGCCCCGTGAATGGCGCTACATTCATCTCGGAAAACACTTGGCGCGTCTGCGCGGGTATAGAGAAAAATTGGACGAGGGTCGCGATGACGCGGCTTTGCAATATCTTGATTGCTAGTGATACTGTTATCGTGCGATGAAATCATCCCTGCCGCCTCTTCTCATTAAAGGTTTAAGTGAAATTGAAAATTGAAAATTCAGTTACTCGTACGTAGTACTATTAATGAAATAAAGTTACAAGGCAACATAATCAGAAAATTATTGGAATACAATTCCACGAGAAATCAAATTCTTGTGGTACGCTCAAATCACAATTACACTGAAGTATAATATATGCCTATTATATTTGAGAAGCAAAGTTTATTTTTTTTTTTTTTCGTAAAATTGTATTAGAAATGGAATTGAAATATTAAATTATGTAATGGCTGCTTGCGGAATTAATGTGCAATAATAGATAATGTACCCGAATGATGACGATATGTGTGATTATGGATGCGTGTGGATATGTTTAGACGCGATGCGACTGGCATGCAAGCTCATACATCCACACGTATAAGAACACATACGTAGATGCGTATCAACATCTACCTTCGAATTCGGTATGTAAATTCTGCACAAATAATTATCGTACCTAGAAAACGAAAAATGTGTTGAAACTTTGACTACAATTTCACGAAACGCTGAATTTTCAGTAAACTTTCTATCAGATCACGAATTACATTGTATCAATAATGTAGTTTATTTCTCCAGGACCTAAAATTCATATGGATTTTGAGATGCCAGTTAAAGTATTTTTACATTAATTAACTTCTAACCTGAAAACAAAGTTAATTACAAACTCGCAGAATTCGCATTTTCCGCAAAATCCAGGAAAAAGCTTCCGCGTAGCCATCGCCTAACGACTGTAAATAAAACCGCAGAGCTCGATTGCGGCGCGCGATGAGCTAATTAAACAAGGGAATTTCAATAAACAAGAGAGCGGCCCGAAAAAGAGGGAAGAGCGCCGAGCGCGCGCTCGAGAGGGGGTGGGAGCAGCGAATTGGCCTGTAAACCCCACAGGATTACGCGTGGGTGCGCGGCTCGCTAAATGACCGGTCGAACGAATAAGACGATTGGCCCCGCGCGAGCTGCGGCTTATACGCGCTCCGGAAGGTCCGCTGGAAATGGAGAATGGACGCCGGAGGATGGGAGAGGCGAAATGGAGAACGAGGCCAGCAGTCGGTGAATGCGGATCAAGGGAAGGCGGAGGGCGGGGGCGGCGAAACAACAGCGAGGGCTCGGATCAATTAGCTTAATTCGGGGGCGAAATGGAGGCGCGCATGAAAAATAGAAAGGTTGCGGCGGTATTGTTGAGCGACGTTAATGAAGGTCCGAAATTTGATTCATTATTAAGCTTTTTCGTACGCTGAAAGAATTAACAAATTTCGTTGTTTAAATTTTCGGCTAGAGCAGGTCACTGTAATACATAGTGAACACTCTGAAGTTGAATTAGTGAAAAATTACAAAAAATTATAGTAACATGCATTAAAATTTAGTAAAATGTGCTCCATTAAATGGCGAGTAGTAGAGAATATGATACTAATTTTTAGTTTATATCACTACTTCAATTTTAGAGAGAATATCCTGTACTGAAGGAGTTAATGATTTTCACGGATTTTCTAGTAAAATTTGAATTCGCCGTTTGATTAAAAGAGACGTTACAGTGGATGGATTTTTAGAGAAATTTTAAAATCAAAATGTTTAAAATCTGTAGGAATAGACATTATTTTGGTTGTTTCTCATTGAAACTTTGATGTTACTTTTAAAACCAAAATTAATTTCTATATGTAACTGTATTAAAGGCAACTAGTATTTACTAAATATTTATAAAAGTTGTTCCATACATTGTAAGCCATATTCGTAGTAACGCAAATTACTATGTATGCCATAACAGTAGTAACGAATTTTCGAAAATTGCGCTTCAACATAAAGTGCAAAATAACCATATACTATAACATTTTATTATTATTACTTATAAAATAACATTACTCAATATTTAAAAACCTGTTATTAAATTTATATTTTTAAAATCAACCAGGCTCTAATTCTTCCCCAGAAACCCATAGCCTAATGACTGCGAGGCAGCCAAACGAGACAGCGTCTCTCTCGCGCAGTTGCGGAAAACGCGGCAGAGCCGGGGGTATTTTGCAAAATCGGTCGTCATTTGGAAAATTGTTTCTGGGGAGAAGAAGCTCGCGGAAGGAGACTAATGACGCCGTCGGGCGGACCTCGGGCCGCCGTCGTCCCAGGCGTGCCGTAGACGGCGGAAAATGCGCGCCCGCCGGGGCCCTTCCTCCTCCCCTGCATATACACCTCCGGCGAGGTGCGTGTCGAGTTTCAATTGAACCGGCCGAGCCGACCGCACACGCGACCGCCGCGCCACTGCCATGCTGTTTGCCGTTGCTCCCCATTACGTCGCGGTGCCTCCCCCTACGCCGGCGCGCATTCAGCGCGAATTCGCCGAGCGCAAACAGCGGGGAGGAGTGTTTTGCGATAAAAATTGCCGACGATGAAAATTGCCGGTATCCGCGAGCCCGCGTCGAAATGAGTGCGCGCATTACGCCGCGGAGTGGGCGAGCTCTGCAAATAGTGCGTTTTATTTTGCAGCTGAATTTTCGGCCAAAAATGACAATGCGATATCGGCGTTTTATTTCCGATAAAAATGTAGATGTTGAATTTAAGAGGAAATCTAAAGCAATTGTTGTAAATCCGAGGGAGATTTTATTTTACGTCGTTTAATACTTAAATGGGTCATGTATTGTAACTATAAAAGAATATTTAGTACTGATAGCTGATAACATGAAAAAGAAATTGCCTTAAAGTAAACTAGTTTTAACTAATTTATTAACTGAAATTTATTATTACTCATTTAAAACTCAACAGTACTACTATCTATAATTATTATCTATCTATATTTATACTATTCAAGCGTTCACTTCTTAGATTTAAGTTTTTAATATTTAAATATATATTAACGTTAAGTTATTTTTACGAGGCTTTTACTTTATTTAATGAGATGAATACATAAACGTAGCTAAAAGCAAATTATTACTTGCTAATGGTAACCGTATCTTCTACTTTTAATGAATTTACGTCTATGCAGTTCGCAGTGTAAAATAGGACACGAACAGTATCCTCGTGAAAACAAACTTTGTCTTTGAAAGCAAAAGCATACAGAGCACTGCAAATAGCGCACGTCAATACATTTTAATTACCAAAATGCATAATGAAAGATATTAAAATATACAACCGTAGGAAATATGTGCCAACTCTAAATTAACGTGTACACGACCAAAGTCGTTGACCCTACAAGCAACTTTATGATTTATGAAGATGTTTATTGGAACATAACGGCTACAACGTGAAAAGCTGATAAGAATAGATAAACCATCGTTCCACGATCGTAGATATAAGCTACGGATGAAATGAATCAATATGGATTACGCTGCGTTAAAAAAAAACGCTACGATGAATATTTCTATCGATAAAATCGTCGCGAAAATGTGTATTCAGGATTTTCGATTAAAAAGTGCTTTATTTTCAGTAATGCGTATAATATACTGTTAAAAAAACATCGTGTCTATAATATTTTTAATATTACGATTACCGCGAACATAAAATGTAGCCATATAATTCAATATATTTTTCTCGAGCTTTCATGCATATTGGAGAATTCACGACATTGTCTACCAGCAGAATCTAAATAGTGCCTACATCAAAATAGCATTCCGGCGAAACAAACGGCCACGCGGCCATGAATTGATTCGAAGACAAGGTACACCGGGTTCCGAATAGACCATATCGCCGTGCATCAAATCCAGAACCGCTACCCGGTGCTCCGCGTCCGGGTACTCGCGCGCGCGCGCGCCATCAAGTCCAGAGAGTCCGTGTAGAGCGGCCTAATAAAACAAAGGGGCCCATATCTCGACGGCGTACACGCCCGGCGATTCGCCGGCTAAATTTTAACGCGCCCCTCGTATACACATCCGCGGGTCCGATGCAATTCCCGGCGCGTCCTCGCTCGGCTCGAAATTCGCGCGATGGCTTTTTAACGGTTATTTCGCCGCGGTGGCGGCGGCTTATCGGGCCGCCTTTTTTTTCCGTCTGCCCGCGCGGCCGCCGCTACTCCTCGCCCTTCGCGAGTCATTTTCTTTACGAGCGCACCGCCGCGGGAAATTGGACGCGCGGCCGTTCTGGCCGAATCCTGGAAATGGCTTTATATACGCCACTGACCATTTCGCGCTTAACTCGTTGGCGCGCGCATTATTCGCGTCTTTTCGCGCGCGTAATTAAGGCCGATTGCTTAAGCTGCGTTCTCAATGATTGCGGGAGAAGCTATAACATCGTGCGAGTAAGGAAAGATGACATTTTATTCCTGGACTTCAGTTGAATGTAGCATGCTTCTTTCTTTGCCTGCAAATGATTGTTATTTAAGTTTTTATTATTAGATAGACTTTTTATAATTATAGTATACTCTTTTTGTTAGATCCACTGTGAGTAACTACTTAGCCTTTTCAGATTTCATCAATTTTTTGTTGTGAGTTAACTAACATAAGCGTGAAAAAGTCCAAACTTTGAGAATTCTATTTCTAAAATTGCGCTCTAGTGAATTTCCAAATTTTGATTTATGGAATCAGATAGAGATATGTCCCACTGCTCCTGACCAGATCCCTACCAGAATCCCATGTTTTCCATAAGGCCCCATGTATAAGACTGGGTTAAAATCTTTCCAGAATCCGATAAGAATTCCCCATTTTCCATTAAATCTCTAAGTAATCCTGCTATAAATAAACTGCAAAATTAACTAAACTAGCAAAATCCAGCACGCTTCGCGCTCTCAATTACTTTTTCTTCATTTTTCATAAATTTCAGAAAAACACTTAATTATCAATAAATTCTTTTTATTGCAGAAGAGCAATAATTCTTTTTAAATATATTTAAAAAAATATAAGACTAAATGACAGATTATGTTGCTTTTCATTTTTGAGGTTAGAAACTACATCAGGATTTATTAACGAAGTTATTTAATATATAAGTTGAGAATACATTTAGAAAATTTAAAAACTTTGTATTTAATTAATTACTCTATACTCTGTTCAAATAAACCAAAATATAAAATTCATATCAAAATATTTTGAATTTTGGCGCCACCGGATATTTAAC